>JANIJG010008113.1:0-57873 GCA_024611175.1 Megaceryle torquata | reverse complement strand
AAAAAAAAAAAAAAAAACACAAAAAAAAAAAAAAAAAAAAAAAAAAAAAAAAAAAAAAAAAAAAAAAAAAAAAAAAAGCACAGCTAAAAACTGAAAAGGTGAAAATAGAGGGAGACCCTGTAAAATACGTGCAGGGCACCTCTTTAAACACTTGCAGGGTTCAGCGACCCCTCCTGCACCACTGGAGACGGCCCAGCTGAGGGTCAGGGTGGGCTCCCTCTGCTTGCGGCCCAGGAGCCCCAGCCCTGCAGTAACAACGAGCAGCACCCCCAGGAGTGAGGAAAGGGAACGCGGCAGGAACGAGTCAGAGGGGTGTTTCAGAGGGATGTAAAGAAACCCACAGGGACAAGGAGGGCATGTGTGTGGCCAAGTGCTAACCACAAAGTGTTCATCACGTGCCCACGTGGGGAAAAGCCGTGTGTAGGATGATGACTTTTCCCGGGCTTCTGAGAGACACGTCTGCTGCAGAAGTGAGGTCGTGCGCATCTCTTTTCAACAGGCTGGAATAAAGCCTTAATTGGATTTTCTGAAAGATTAGTACCATTAATTCAAATAACCTCTTTTTTTTTTTTTTTTTTCTTGGACACAGATGAGTGTAGAACTCACTCTTCCTACCAGCTACGCAGGAATAACGATGGCCCAGCTCTACCGCAGAGCTGCAGAAATGATGGCAAAAGCCCAGAGGCACAAACCCAGGATTTACAACTGAACCTTATTGCGATATCCTTGTAAATGATAAAAAAAACCCACCAGCCTTGCCCCAGACATTGGCTGTTGTCTCAAACCCACGCACTTACCTGCCAAGGGGATGCAGATTCCCATTTTGCTCTTTCAGCCTCCAAGCCTCTAGAGTACAATGTATGGACTCTGGAAAACAACAAGGGAAGGATTCTCCTGAAGAAATGCACTGAAAAAGCCGAGAATCGGGGATGTAGTGTAATACCACTGCAGAAGCAGATGGCTTTGTGCTTTAAACAAAAAGCAGGTTATTCACACATGTGATTCTGGCAAGCGGGATAAGAACTTTGGTTGGCACCAGCATTCCCACCAAGGAATCAATGTCCTCAGTTCATAAGCACTGAAAACACCACGAGCTGTGAAGAGCCCGGCACAAGTCAGACCTTTTGTGTTCAAGCAGCCCTTCCTGCCCGGGCTGGGCTGTATCTGGGCCTTTGCATGCGTCCTGGCTCCCCGTCTCGGGTTGGCTTTGTACCGCTGCTCTCGGTGCTCTCCTGGCCTCTCCTATCCTTGCAACATCTGCGGGTGATGGACTTTCCCACAACCTGATATCGCTGCCGGGGTTTGTGAGATGCTAATCACAACCAACGCACGTAAAGACTGCCTGCGAAATGCTTGATGTTCTTCTCTGTTTACAGAGCCAACACTTTAGCTTTGACTGATTGTCTATGTGGTTAAGATGCATTATTTTAGAAGCAATTTTGTGATTAGATCTTCACATAAATTAGAAGGAGCTGGTTGGTTTTCTTTTTTCTTTTTAATTTTTAATTTATTTCCTGAAAAGGCATGTTTTGAGCATTTTGTTTTCCTGGTATTCACATGTTCCTTTTTATAATTATTAAAAGTTAATGGATTTTCTGGGTGTGTATGTACATGGCTGTACATGCTACTTTTTAAAGACTTCATGTATTTTATTTTCTATACTTGGTTGACAAAGAAAAACCTGCCTGCTAACGCACAGTGCTTTACTTGCAGTTACTATACAAATACAATAATGTAACTTTCTTTGGTGTTTCAAAGTTATTTTAACTAGGTTTGTTAAAGCTGAGTTAAATCCTTTCCATAAAATCACTTTCTAGAGCTTTGAAGTCAACCACAATATCAGCTTTACATCTGAAAACCTGAGAGCTATATTTTAACACAGGAAAATAGGCATTGTTTATGGAAAGACCAGACAAAACCTACGCAAATGTACTTATCTTTTTTCTGCAGCAAGCTAAGCTGCAGTTCTGATTATGAAATGAGTGAAAAATGAGCAGCAGCATGAGTCTACACGCCTTCCAGGGAAGTGCCTTTCTCCTGAGCAAGTCCATGCTTTGCTTTACGAAGTAGGAGAGTGTGTTCTGGATGGTTTGCTTGGAGCTTGTGCACAGCTGTCAGTGCTTCGGGAGAAGGTATTCCTGCATCGAGCTGCTCTTTATGGCTAAAATGCTAAGGCTGGCTGAAAGTATTTTGTTTTGCTTTACTGTCTTACAAATATTGAAGTTTCTTTTCTAATGTTCTGGTGGTATTTGGGTTTATTCATTAATTCTGAGTGTAAGAATGATAATACATTTTTTTGCTGTGATGCAAAATATTAAAATCAGTAGTCCAGGTGGGTGTCTGATCTGAAAGTACTGCAGCTCAAACCAGAACAGTCTCTCTGGAGCGTCATACAGAGAGACTGGCTGTTTTGACAGCACAAAGCCAAGGATCCTGGGACCGTTGGACCGGCCCCGTGTGGGGCCGAGCTCTGCCCACAGCTCCCGGGGCTGCCAGCACCAGCCCTGCCCTTCTCTGCCATCTCCCACAGCTGCTTGTGTTTCTAATGGGGTAACTCCTTGGTTAGATAGAAAATCAGACATCAGTGAAAATAGGTATTTTTTCACGAACCAGTTTCATCCTAACTGAGGTACATGTGGCTTTTATTATAAAATAATGAGTCAAAGGAAAATCTGCTTCTCTGAATGTTTGGTAGCATAAGTTCCTTCAGGTTATAACAGCTTCGTGCTTAGACAAAAAGGGGAAAGGAGTAGGAAGAAGGTATTGCTAAAGCACATTCCTCCCTGTGGCCCAGGGAGCTGGCAGCATCCTTGGTACGTGCCAAGTGAGAGGCAGCAAGAAGAGAAGCCACATGCCCATGAGCCCAGCACAGCCGTGGTGCTGGTAGCCTGCCAAGGGTCTCCAGAGCCCAGCCACCCCTACCAGGCTCTGCCCTCAGTTCCCTGTCCACCTCTGACAGGCTCTGCTCTTGATCCAGTGCTGCACAGATCCAGCCCCTCACTGTGGGTGGAGGAGGGCAGAGTTCAAAAGCCAGCCAGCTGTGCTGGCCTCTCCACTTCCCAGAAGGCAGAGGAGAAACCTGGGCTGCCTGGCAGAGTCGGCAAACAAACTTATCCTGAGAGAACAGCAGGGAAAAGAACTTGTTCCCTGGCCCTACTTTGCTTTAGGCGTCACGCAGTGTTTTGGAGATGACCTATTCTCAGCTTGAATTTGGTAAGGCTTTGACATTTGTTTTCCCATTCTCTCAACAGCATGTATTGAGGTTCTTTACATCTGTTTGTAAATACTTTTCTAAAAGGTGAATTTCAAAGTCCCCTGCAGATATTTATAAGGTTCCTTCACTATAAGCTGATGTTTGATCTGTGGATGTTACTGAGAGTTTTCTCTTTCAGCTCAGGGGTAATCAATTTAAATGCATGAGGAGTTAAAAAAGAAAGAAAGATGATGGTCTTGATTCTGCATTACTGAACAGGCACATTGTCAGACTTCATCACGAGCAGGATGAGACCCGAATAGGGCAGGGGGAGGCCCTGAAGAGACCTCATCCAGCAAAACACTTCCACACGTTTCGTCTTTAAGCATGTAAATAGTCCCGCTGAAATCTAGGAAATACTCATATGCTTAATGTTAAGTATTCGTTTAAGTGCTCTGCTGGATCAGTACCAGAATGATTATTTATGAAGTGCTGTCAAATAAATCGGACACCAAGAAAATACTTTTTTCTGATAAAATCCCTTGGCTCGGAATATCCTGTGTGACTGCTCAGAATTGCAGCAAATAACATTTTTCACATAGGTAGGAGCCATGACACGAAAAACTTTCTAGACTCAAAATAAATAGCTGTTCCTTTGTTTTGTTTCCTGAATAAAAATTCAACACCAGGTGATCTTTAAGAGCACAAACCTAGAGCCATTGAGGGCTCCGTGGAGCTTGCCAAGAGCAGAATCAATCATTTTTTTTTTGCCATTAATCTCTAGCAAAACGAGGCCGATAGCACACAGTTCAACAGTTTTGTTTCCCCTCATTTAAAGCAAGTTGCAGCCATAATCCATTAGCCAGTTGCTCACAGTGATCTTGATTATCTTGATTTTATCTTGATTTTACTGCTTCTTTTGGTCTATCCCAGCAATGAGGTGATTAACCTAGTTAAGATAGAGCTGCAGAAGACCTGCCTTATTAATGTCGCATGACATTAATGGTTGAAATAATAAAGTTGAAAATAACTAAATAACGTTGAAATAATAAAATCCACAACCACAATAACCTGCATGGGAAAATTAAGGATTGTTTTTGTGGTACGTTTGAAATAATTGCAAATATTCAGAACGAGTCTAGAGCACAAAGGGCATCCTGCTCTCTGCCTCGGGCAGGGGCAGCTTGATGAGCCAAAGGCCATTCCAGCCTTGTGCGTGTGTGTGAACTCGTTACTGCTCTCACCCGATTATGAGAGGGAAGCGAGGGCGTAACTGGGGGAAAGAAACACCTGAGTTTGTGAGAGATACCTTGTTTGTACCTCTTCTGGCTGCGGTCGCTGAGGGAAGCGCAGCGTGAGCTGATGGGTCATTAGGCTCTGGAGAGCTGGTGCAGCCCCGGGGACCTCCCACCAGTCAGCCTCTGCAGGCGGTGACAATCCAGGAGGCTGTGGGAAACTGGGCTTGTCACTTCTACCACCCACAGCTTTCCCTCATTATCTGACTGAGTCTGTTATTCTTAGATTGCCTAGTGCTTCACAGAAGTAGCACATTTCTTAAAATTTCAAATATTTTGTTCACTTTATTAATCCCAGCCTGATGACTTTTCCTTGTCTTGTCAGATAGATGTGCAAATTCATGCAGGCGGGTTAAGAGACTTTAGAAGCTGTCTGTGCAGAAAATGTTTTCACTTTCATCTATTTTAATTCCAAACAGTGCAAATATCTCGCATCTCTTGTGGCTCAATGTGTTGCATCCTTCTGATTTAGGATCACAGGTTGCCTACCTCCCCCTGTACATCTCCTTGACATCCAACACTCACGCTGCTTTTACCCAAGAGAGTCCAAACATGGCGTGCTCCAGGGAGGGGAGTTGCCTGGCTCCTTGCCACTGCCTTCAGTGAGTTCTGATGATGTTTATGCAGAGATCAGTGAGAGGATCCTGCTCTGTCCATCAGCCGCCCTGCAACGCCTCATCCCAGCAATGGGGGGGATTGATTGAGCATTGTTTCCTCTCAAGAAGAAAGCCTATGGAAGACGAGTTTGGTCAATTCCTGTCATGAGGCAGGATCCACCAGCTGGTCACTGCCCAGAAGCAGCATCAGGACAGAGCCAGGTTGCTCAGCAACCAGCAGCATCCTCGCTCGGAAAGCAGCAGACCTGCATTGTGGCTTTCAAACACCTTTATTTGTTCACACGTTTTGAAACAAATCTTCCTTTAAAATACAGGGCCACGCAGATGTCTCAGGTAATATTTCTGGGTTACAAGCACCCAAAATGTTATTATTCTCCTCACCCAACTTCATCCCTGTTGCCTCCAAAGAATCGCTAACATATTTTCCTTGCAAATTGAGAAAGATTTTCACAATAGCCTGTTCATACACCTTAAGAAATGACCGAAGTGCTTGGTCTGTGTGTTCAAAGGCAATCACTGTGGTGCTGAGGACTTTAAGAGACTTCATTCCTAATGACACCCCCATTTGTACCGTTTGTCGTGTCTCACCTAATTGCATCTTGCAATGCTGCCTGCATCGCTTTGCCCTGGAAAGGCAGCACGGGTGCAGGAGCCAGGCAGAAGCCCTGGCACCTTTCATACAGGTTCCTGATCTGACCAAGCAGAGAACCACAGTGCCAGGCACCGCAGGGCACCTTCCTTGGAGAGCACAAAGCCACGGACACAGCAGGAGCTATACAATTAGCAGTACTGTGCAATCAATACTTGCTCTGATATATGGCTGAGAAATATCTCCCTACGCTGTAAAATGTGAAATCTCAGAAAGGCTTTAAGTCAAACGCAACCCTCTCTAATTCAAGCTTTCAGTGCTAGGTTTGCATTTGAATGGCCACAGTCTTGTTCCGTACCAGGAATGGAGACAGGGAAAGCTGTTAATGGTTACAATCCTTCTCTGACCCTTTGGTGGGCTGAGAACAGAACTGCTACGCAGTAGAGTGCTGGTCTGTGCCTTGCTCGGCCAATAACTGACATTTATTGTCTTTAAAATCTTACATAATTTTATCTGGAACCGTATCGTCCAAAGCCTCCTTTTTAGAGCTGATTATTGTTCATCATGTGATGTTCTGGGTACTTTCATAAAATGTTCATTTGGGGAGTCTTTTTGTGCTTGTAAATTATTGGCAGATGTCTTGTTTTTCTGAAGTATCAAGAAACTGTCAGCTTTAGTAATAATAATAATAATAATAAAAAACCCAGCGTATTTGTTGTTCTTACTGTAGCTCCCTATTAAACAAGAAAAGTCTCCAGTACTTGCATGTATTTGTATGCTGTTGTTTCTCAGTTTTTCCCCTCAGGAACCTGTCCTTTGATATCAAGGCCTCTGGTAAAAGCAGGGACTAGAAAAGCCATAGAAAAGCCTTCTCTGTCCAGTCAGGTTTTGAAATCCTGACCTGTCCTCAGTGCAGACTTCACTAGCCTGGCGTCCACCCCTCCCCAGACAGCCTTGCTCATTGTCAGAGTCACTCTCTAATTGCCACCCTCATGTCCAGCCAGATGCTGGTTCCCAACCCCTCTGCCCTGCAGCGAGCTGCTGCCTTTTTGCTGGCCAAAGGGAGGCCTGATGCTGGTGCTTCTTGTTCCTTGCCATCTGGAAGCCCAGCACCAGACTGGCTCCTCGTGTCTGGCCTCCTCTCCTTCCCCTGAAGCCCGGGCCACGTTGGACACAGTTGTCTGGAAGGGGCGGTTGGCAGTGGGTAAGCCGTGCCCCTGCAGCTCTGATAGCTCCCGCAGAGCTGCACTTTGCTTATGTTCATGAATTTTGTTTTGTGTTTTTTATTCCCTCTAGACACAGTTGTAACCCTTCAGAAATACACGTATGCAGTGCCGTGTTCTAAGTTTGAAATACAAACTTTCTGGTCTTGTTTGCAGCAAGCAGGCAGCTCTCGCCGAGCCACAGAGAATAGCAAACTGTTGTTAGATGATTTTCCTTGCAGTGGTTCAGCCAGGCACATAACAAAGCTGGTCCAGCATATCAACACACACTCAACATTTCTTTCAAGCTGGTACATTCTGTGATCCCTTGAAGCACATACTCCACAGTGTCCATCAGTTTTGCTGAAAGCAGAAGATTTTGGAAGCGTTAGAAATGTGCAGCCAGCGACATGGATTTAGAAGATCTGTCTTGCTGGAGGATGAATATTGTGTTTGTACCTCTAAAGCAGAAAGCCAGGCAAAATATCCATGTTTTAGAAAACACAGCTTAAAGGAAAATGAAATTCCCGTGGGTCAGAATCTCTTGTCAGTTGTCTGAACAACCTTGTTTATACCATTTCCCGGGAAGCCAAGAGTTTCAACCAGTTATTTAGAGCCTCCTGGCTCTTAACTGGTGCTACTCATCAGCTCATCAGGGGCATCTGGTTTTTTTGCTCTTATAGACAAAACAGACAAAATGTTACCAAAATAAAGTAAAGTAGAAACAAAATAAGTAGTCGATTTCAAATTGATTGCCACTGTTCAGGTCCTGCCTCACAACTGATCTTTGAGCACCTTAAACCTGTACTGTCTGCTGAACATGGCCTGAACTGGTCTTCACGTGGAAGAAAAAAAAAAACCAACAAAATCCAAAATGTTTTCAGCCTGCAAGAAATAAGTTTAGAAGAGTGGCTGTCCCAGAGACCACAGCAAAGCCAAGCAAGTGATTTTCCCCTTTGATGTCCATGACTTTACCACAGGGAAAAGGAAAGGCAAATGGCCACACAATCTTTGGCAGTTGAAGAACTGAGAAATAAACTATCGGGCTGCTCTCCCTCTTTTTGTTTTAGTGGTGGTTAGTCCTCCCTTTCCCTTTTTTGATCCTCCTACAGCCCTGCAATAGGACTGTAATCCCTCAATGGCCTCAATGCCTTGGGGGCATCGAGCTTCATACGAGACAAGACAGTTCTGCATCATTCTCCCGGTGCGAGCAGCCCAGCTGCCGTCCTTGGACTCGGCCCCGTGCTCCATGTGTCAGATGCTCTCAGCTCCCAGGCACAGAAGTGTAATCAGCCTGCTGCGCAGCCAGGGGAGCTCAAAAGGTTCTCCATCCCTAAAACCGAGTTGTCATAAACCTGGGCTTGAGTGCAATGAGAAACCTGACCTGAACAAACAAGAGTGAAGCCGGTTTATCTACGAATAATCCTGTTAGACCTGGAAAAACACACACATGGAGAGTTCCATCAGTGAGCCACACGGCAGACAAGGACAGTTGAATTGGCTGGGTTTACTCTCCCGTGCAGCTGATACGCAAAGAGACAACAAAGGCCAGGAAGGGAAGTTTGAGGGTGAGATTTCTGAATGTCTCTGAGCTTCCCCAATCCTTTGGCCTCTGAGGTTTGTGTAAAGTCCAAACCATCTGTACTTTCTGATGGAATGTAGCCAGGCCTGAAGAATCTGAGACCTGATTCAAAGAAGGAGGCATCCGAGTGTATAATAATGAGGCAGATAAGGCTGAAGTCTTATCCATGACCTTCCTGGGAAAAAGATTTAAGAAAAACAATTATCTCAAAGGAATCAGTTGTTTTCATGACTGCGAGAGCAAATATTTAAAGTCCCACTGAAAAGTCCCACTGAGTCTCAATGTAATGTTTCCAATTCTTCTTTTTTTCTGCAGAGTCTCTTTTCAACAAACTGTCTGCTCTTGCTCCAGACCTCAGTGATGACCCTGAAAATCCATCATAGCTGCCTGTTGGGTAATAGGGGACACGTGCCCTCCATACTGTCTTAGCTACCTGTCTATCTGCATGAAGGTGCCAGGTTCTGCCTTGTTTACTGACTGATTGCTGCCTTCATTGAGTTGACTAATTGGGCAAAATGAAATACAATTCCCTATCCATCTCTATCTCTTCTCAGCCACACAAGAACGTTTTGTATGCAATCAGTTTCAGGGAATGCTTTCCAGTCGTTTTTAAGGGTGGGATCTTACTGATTTGGGATGAAAATGTAAATTTTGAGACGAAAATGGGGGAACAACAGCTGCAGAGACAACAATATAAGGGCAAATAATCCCCCCCAAAATATTGATGAAGGCATCACAAACACTCAAGAGAGAAATGAGACCTTCCATGTCATCTGTGCTCTGCCTCAGAACGGGTAGGGTGTTGCTCTCTTGAAAAAGCTGTCTTTTCAAGTAGAAAGAAAATTCCTTTTCCTCTGTGTCAGGCCATGGGCATAAGAAACAGAATTCCATCTACAAAGTTCCCCATGCGTCTTAGCAGGCCAGCCCCTCCACCTCTGTCACCAACTCTTCCCCTAGAACCAAAGTGTGGCAACAGTCAAGCTGGAAGACACGAGCACTTTCTACAGCAAATCACCGTGTCTTGGCCAGCTCCCACTGGCAGGAGGGTCCAAGGATGTGCATGAATTCTCCCCAGAACCAGAGTCACTCCTGCATCCATGGTCTTGGACATCTGATTTAATATTTTTTCTGGTTTGAACTTAGAAATTTTTCATACTTCAGTAACAGCCTGACTGGACAACCCACCACGGCACGGACGACTCAGGCAGCAGCGAGCGGCCTGACTTCTCCCTTTCAACAAAAACAGCTCCTTTACTTTCTGTACAGCTGCAAAAAGTCCTGGCAGGGCTGCTGGTATTTGCTTCTGGCATCTGAGGAGGTGATGGAAGAAAAAAGCCAAAATTTGGAGTCTAGTGGACTCCTCTGCCACCGCACGACTCAGCTATGTACCCTGGCAGAGTGATGCTCCAGCACCACGCCAGCGCTTGGCTGTGCGCGTGCACGCTCCGGACAGGACTCGGAGTCACTGCAACCAACCTGCACCCTTGGAGAACAGAAAATTAAGTATGAGGTAGATGGGAAAGGGACAAGAACAAGACTTTTCTATTTCGTCCACCCTCTGATCTCAATCATGGATCAAATACACGGCTTAAGCCAAACAGGATCTGAGCAACTCCTTGTTCCAGAAAAATTCCAGGAAGGAGTTGCATAAACTAGTGGAGTTCCTCACCCTCCGGATGGGCAATTTCTGGAGCGAGCTCAAGCAGCTAAAAAAGATTGCCAGCTTGCTAATGGTAATTCAGAAAAAAAAACGGCTTATATAACGCAACGAGATGGGACTTGTAATGTCTTGAAAAATCAGTTTGGACTATAAGTACAAGGAGGAAATTTCTCTGAGACCAGGGAACTTCAAGGCTCTAGGAATACAAGTTCAAGAGCTATTAATAGCATCGTGTAGTTTTGGTACTTAACAAATAACAATTAAAACCATTTACAGCCAAGCAGATATTTTAAAAGGACATCCACAAAAAAATCCAAAGGTGTTTCTAGGGCAGGACATAATAAGAAAATGTATAGACCCAGCATCTTAATCAAAATCAGTAAGAACTATGGGGATTTTTTAGGTTGCTAAGGGTAATTATTTCACTAATATTTTCTGAGCCAGTATCAAGTACAAAGGGGATGAAAAAGGAGATGTTTTTCAGAAGCTGAGGATTGATTCCCTTCCATTTCTTAATAACGTTACTTTCCTTTTCATGAAAGATTCAATCATCACAGTTTCTTCAGCAGTGGTCATCGCTGACATAGTTAATTTAGAGCTTGTTTTTAAATATTTCATTGTTTAATTATTTATTGCATAAATCATGCCTCGCTCATAACTAGATAGAGGTTCTGACTCCATAATCTCTATTTATTTTCTGTTCCCAGCACTTGAAGCACTTTTACTAGGAAAAAAACCCAAAAAACAAAAAAACAACTAAACAGATAGCTCGTTCTTCTCCAGAGGTTTTAGCCTCCCAGTTCTTTTGCACTCTTAATGCTGGCAAATGCAAACGCTTGAGTAGTCATCCTTCACTACCTTCTAAATTAGCTTGGTGAACATTCTCTGCCCAGTTACTGTAAATAGCCTTGAAGCATCTTTCTTATGCTTCTTCCAAAGAAACTATTTTCATTAATTTTTACATTTATCTTGAAAATCAGCCTTACTTCCATGGCCAAAGGTTGGCTTTAGAGAAGACATGATTCCCAAACTACCCCAGCTCCTTTTCCCTTGCTTGTTTTAATAGCACTGGACTTGGCTGTTGAAGAGCTGTCCTGGGCTGGGTTCAGGTCCATTATCAGCAGCAGCTGCTGGGCCAATCAGCTGGGAGGGGCTGCAGCTGGGAGGGGCCCCAGCCGGGATAAACAACCCAACCAGCCAATGGGAGAGTCCCCAGCACCCTGAGCCACACCCCTATATAAGGGGAGGGCTGGGCCAGGGGGAGTTGCCTGATTTTGGTTTGTTTTAGTGTGGAGCTTCTGTGGGGCTGGAGCAGGGTAAGTTGCTATCTTGGGCCCAGGCAGAGCCTTCCTGGTTTCTATCAATGTTTTTTCTACCATTTCATTAGTGCTGATGTTTTCTTCTCTCTTTGTGTTGTTTTATTAAACTGTCCTTATCTCAACTTCTGGGGTATCAACTTGTTTTTTTTTTTTTTCCTTTCTGCTAATTCTTCTTCCCATCCCACAGGAGGTTGGGGGGTGGGAGAGCAGTGGATGAGTGGCTGTGGGGTGTTTAGCTTCCAGAAGAGGTTAAACCATAGCAAAAGCACAAAGCAAAATCTTCCTCCTGAGTAATGTTCCTTCCAGGCTGTTCAATGGATCTCTTCAGCTTACTTCTGAACTGTGCTGGCTTTCAACACATGGGCAGTATTCCCTCTTTCTCTTGCTCTTCTGAAAGACAGAGTTATCTTACTCCCTTCACAAGGCAGAAGGGACCACTCAGGATGCCCCTTCCTCACAAAAAGAGGTCATCAGCACTCAAAAACACAAGGTGGCTTCAGGATGTACTTCAAAGGACTTCAGGACAGCCTTCAAAGCTGGGCTGTCAACAGGTTATTGAAGGTGTCTGAAATAGATTTCTAGGGGATAAGAAATGCTATTTTTGACAGATTTCTGAGCAGAAGCGACTCGGGGAACAGCAGCTTGTAACATACCCAAGTCGTAGTTGGAAAAATGGACAGAGCTATTTAGAGGGCTTGTGTGTAGGGCTTGGATTAGGAAAGCTCCAAAAGCCTGGGGAGCAGAGGTACAGCTCAGCTGCAAACAGGTCTGAGCTGCCAGGATGCTGCAGAATGTTTATTCCTTTCGTTGTTATGGACACAAACAGTTTTGCTAGTTGAAGTTAGCTCGCTCTCTTATGAAAGTGGCGAATGGAGGGCCCTCTTCAGAGGGGAGGGAGAGATTTTGGTGTTTTTAGCTGATGGGGGCTGTTCTGGCTTCTTGCTTCACACATTCTTCCAGCTTTTCCCCTGTTAGCAGGTGAGGAAGATCCTTGCCTGGTTTTTACTTGTCAGTGAGTATTTCTGCAGTCATGGCTCTTCTCTCTCCTGTTTTTTTGATTGCACACATCTGCAGGAATTGTGCTCAGTTGCTATTAACACCAGTCCTTGAGGAAACCCAGCTGAACAAAGCTGATCTTTTCTCCCTTGTCTCCTCTCAGAGCCTAGGATGGGTCCATCAGGTCCTTGCTGAGGAAAGCCCTGTGTGGTATCTTTAAAGCTTGTGGGTGGTGACCCCAGGGCAGCTGGAGGGTTTTCCTTCCATATCACCCTCAGAGGCCCATTGCCTCTGATGGGCTCTCTTGGTCACCTGGAGCTGCAAAAGTCATCCGAAGGTGTTCACTGTGAGGCCAACTCCATGGCATTGTTTGGGCTAAGTCATAATGTCTGAAATGAGCTACAGGATTCCCTTATATGTAGGGAGATAACAGACGTGGGTAGGAGTGTGCAGTGTGTTTAAAGGGGATCTGTGCTCTCCTGATGGGCTTCAGTCCTACCCTAAGCAATGATTCATTAATTTTAGCCTTTTCGGCAATTTTTGCTGTGAGTCTTGCTGAGAGATGGGGTCTGGCAACTGACAGTCAGTAAAGCTGCTAGAAACCAATCTAGCACATGAGGGTGTGAGGCTCAGAACAGATATTCTTCATGGTTACAAGTGTGCTGAGAGCAGCTCCTTCTTTGGCTTTCACACCAGGCAAGGAACTGCTTCCAGACCTCCTGACAGCCCTTCCCTGAGCTAACGCTCAAATCTGCAGAGCTGTGGCAGTTGGGAAGGTGGAAGGAAGACACCCACATGCTGGCAGGGTCTCCAGTTCACCCTGGATCAACTGGCACTACTGTGTTCCATCTCCTTGCCAAGTCGTGTGGCCACGATTCCTCCTCAGCCTTAAGCTTCTTCGTGCGGCTCTTCCCGTGACTCAGCCTCCACAATTGCCTACAATACAACTGTCCTGTGCCAATCCTTATAAAGACAGTTTCACTGCAGAGTTCCCTTTCCTTTTCACCCAAACCTCTATTCAGTGACTATATCTGAGGGCTGAGAGATTAACCTCGATCTTATTTTCACCTTCCATCCTTTCCCAAGGCATAATGAAGCTGCTTCGACACGGTTCAGTTTAGGTTCAGTATCAGGCACTGGCTGCACAGTATCCTTGGGAGTCCATTTGGTAATTACTCACCAACCTTAAGAATTAAGGTGCAAGCCAATGTTCTAATGCTGTCACGCTTTGGCAGCCTCGTGGCCTGCAGAGGGATGATATTCAGAAACTGGAAACCAAATTGGTTCTCGGTATTATTCCCGTTCCTTTCTTTTACCTGAATCGTGCCCATTGCTGCCACTGAATTTGCAGCACACATTTCATAGCTTTTGCAGCTGTGGTTTGGTCTGTGGCCTCTTGTAAATTTTTCTCACCAAGTGCATCTCTGAGCACCTTTCATCCGCAGAGCACTATGGAAATAAAGCCTGGATAACCTGCAGAACTTCCTTGTAAGGTCGGTGAGTGTTCTGATCCTCACCTACCTGTTGTGAAGTTCTCCCGCTTCTCCAACCTCACAAAAAGTCAATGTCAGAAACAAGGTTAAAGCTCAGAAGTCTTTAGCTCCTGTTCCTAGGGTCTGACCTTGCTCCTCTTGCCGAAAACCTCCCTGTTCTGTTTACATCTGGTGCCATGCATGATCCGTTCCTGGCCACATCAACAACAACCAGGAGGCTTTAACCCCTTCCTGTTCCCGCTGCATCAAGGAGGAGGCTGCAGGTGTGGGTGCAGGCTGTTCCTGCCTGAGAAGATGGGAGCTTTTCCCAAATGTCAGAGGGAGATTTTCAGCTTAGTATGAAATGTCCTTATTTAATTTTACATGTTCTGGAGTGAGCATCTCTTATTTGCACTAAGAGACACTGTAATTACTCTGCCTGTAAATAAAGAGTTTAATACACCGGGAGGAATTTACTTAACTTGGGCCATGGCAGGTTTTATAGTTTTTTAAATGGAATGTCAGAAGGTCTTTGGCACTTAGGGAATCCTGGTTTGTTATTTCACAATCACATATTTATGGTTCCCACAGCATATTGGTTTTGTCTTGCTGTTCATTTGTTGCAGGACTATGAATCTGTCACTGCTTTGCTTCAAGGTACTGTAATTCTATCCATTGCCTGATTGTCCTTCCGTTCTTCTGGGGCTGTTCTGGTGGAGATCAATATCAGTGCTGTGCAGAATATATAAGAAGCATGTTCTGACTTATGTAGCAGGCACAGAAAAAGCAAAGATTGTGAATGTGAGCTGTTGTCTAAGGAACACTCTCCTTACAAGAAGGATTAATTTTCAGCAAGCCCAGGTGTTGGTTCTTTGAGTGCACTTGCTGGTGAATGGGATCCCACATTTCAGGACTCACCTGCACAGTTAAGTACTATTTCTGTTGGCAATTTTAGTAAAGAAAGTGTGGTTAAGGTAGGTCAATGTTATTTAGCTCCCATGGAAAAAAAGTGCCACTTGGAAACCCATGTGTGTTTCTTGTCTAAGCCATGATTTTGCAGCTTTTTCCTGTCCTTGTCCTTGATTCCCCCCCCCCCGCCCCTCAATGCACTCACATTCTGCACTCAGTTTCAGAATAGCAACTGCCTGGCTGCTCCTGTGCGGAGGAAGGTGAACCAGAGTCCTGGGCTGGGCCACTCGCTGCATCAAAAACACCTATGGGGGAGTAGGGTGAGCTGCTTTGCTTAATAGAAGGGTATGTATGTGCAAGGATGAAACAAAGACCTGAAATCAGGAGTGCTTCCAGTGGCACACCTTGGTGTGAGCCGAGGTGAGGTGTTGATGGCACTGTCTCCTGACAGGAATGCTGCTCAGGTCACTGGGAGGCATGCTGGTGTGCCCATGTGATTCCCAGACAAGCTCCTGGGGTTCCCTTTGGTCCTGAGGCAGGAGCTGCTGGTAAGAAGGGTGGTGAAGCAGCTGATTGCTTGCCTTTTGTCATCCAGACCTGGCCCTGAGCCTGCAGCTTCCAAATGCTGGATGCGTTGCGGGGCCCTTGAGGAGCAAGCAGCCCCTCACATGCAGGACCCCCACAGGCTTTCTGACCCAGTGCTGCCATCACATGTCCAGACCCACTCTTTTACTTCTCCAGCTCTTTCTAGGTCTTTCAGTCCAATGTTGCAAGCCTCAGTTGCTTTAGCTTTTTCTGCTGCTAATTTAGCTCTCCGTGCCCTGTGGGGCTTTGACAGAACACCCAACCCCAGAATGGAGTCATTTCAGGCTGTGACGCCAGCCCATGTTCTGGGCAGGCTTTTTTTGAGCACTCTCCCCTGCTGTGATCTGTGCTTCCCAATCACTACAGCATGACCAGTACAATGGCTGAGCGCCTGCAGATCTCTGATGGTTCCCAAAGTGATTCTCTCTTCATGAGCTTGTTGCTCATCAGCCCTATGGTGCTACCCAAAAAGTCAGGGAATTGGGTAAAATGAGGAGAATTTGTAAAGAGCTGGTATTTTAAGGGCTCTTAAGGAGGTGGTCTCATCTCAAAGGTAATTCTAGTGCAGGAACTAGCTCAAATTCAGGCCGCCAATGTGCATCTGCTCTTCAGGGCAGACCTCAGGAGTGCACTGCACTCGCTCAGAGCTGTGCAGGCTTTTTGTGCTGCTTCCACCTGCATGGAACTTTCTGGACCTGCTGACAAATTTATTAGGAATCATTTTTTCCCAATGAACATCAAATGTAGTTCTAGATTTAGAAGAACATGAGCAATTCTGAGGTTCGGTAGTCGTGGGGCATTGGGAAATGGGCCGTGCTGGAGCCTGTGCTGTTACAAGAGAACAGATAAGCGGAGGTGATGCAGCAGTGAGAGCTGCAGGGGAGGCACCTGCTGCTGTAACGGCTGCTGCACAGCCCAGGCACCTAAAGCACGGGCTCGTTGCTAGAGGTGTGCTTTTTGTCTCATTTACCTGATCATCCCAGAAACTTTCAAGACTTTCTAATGAGAATATTTCTTACCTATATGGCACAAGCTTAAGTTTTGTTTGAAATCTAAATTCTTTTTAAAATATCACAGTAAGTAAAAATCTCTGTATCTAGAGTTTGAGAACTGTATCAGGTGCTAAATTCCCATGTGAATTTCATTCTGGTTTTCTGTGGAATACAAAAATTAATCCTGTGTGTGTTTCTTTTGTAAGTCACTGAGGAAGGTCAAGTGGTGCTTGCTCTTCCTCCCCTCTTTCAGTTAGTTTTCCTAAGGCATTAAATGAGTGCTGTCTGTCTGTGCACATTTGTACATATGCAGGTGTGGGGTTCTTTTCCCTGCCTACAGTATTTCTGATGGAGAAGGACTATTCCCAGGAGCCCATGAAGTTAAATCCTAACAGTGTTATGAAAAAAGTGTACTGCAGGGGCTGGAGAAACTACTAAGGACTTGTAGGTGAAAAACTGCAATGTGAACTCATCCTATGCTACAGAATTTAAACAAAGTGTTTTAATTGTTTGTAAATTCAAATATTTCACGTTTTCAAACAAGCCCCTAGACAGTGACACCATGAGGGACTAGTTCTAGAGTAGAGTGAGGGTTAAGGGGACATTGTGTCATGTCCACAAGTCTAGATAGCCCTCAGTAAATAACTGCCCCAGCATGTGTCAAATCTCTGGTCAGGAGTATTTAAAAGCGAGGCCACGCACGTCATCAGCCCACTCGCTTCGGTGCAGCAAAGCTAATGGTGAAAGTAACATTTGTACCTTGACTTTTGCGTGCAGCTGAGGAAATTATATCCCTAAGGGGAGCCCCAGCTTTATGATTTCTTGTGACTGTATGACAGCAGTGTTGTCACTCTGGGGTGACTGTACGCTCGTGTTTGAGTTGCCTGGTAGGAATGTGTCTCATCCCATGAGCGAAGGGGAAAGCTGTTTCTGCAAGGGGTGCTTACAAACCACACCGACAGACCAGGTGCGGTGCCTGCGGACGGGGTTTGCCAGGGAGGCTCAAACTGGTGACAGAGCACTTCTGTCCCATGACGCAGATTCTGCCCCAGAGTTACAAATTACTTGTCTACTGCAAAATATCTCCCATAGGTACATAAGGATCTTAAATAGGCAGTGTTATCAGCGGTGTTAGCTGACCATTTTAAATCCTTATCTGAACAAGGATTATCTGCTTTGTCTGAGCCCTCTTCCACCTCTATGAAAGGAAATAATAAGTGAGAGCAGTGAAGGATATTTCACAGCAGGGAAAGGAGGAAAGATGGATGGATTTATCCATCTAAAAGCCCTCTGAAGTCTACTCTGTTCTAAATAGATGTTAACCTTTTTCAGGCTAACCAGTACTTTATATTATGTGTATTTTTCATGACCTTTCTGAACTGATGAAGCATTCACCCCAAATCCTCTGTGAGGGGATATGAAACCAATACTTAAGCTGAGATCCCCCTCTTCTTGTTCTGCACAGATTCATCAGAATTCCCAGCCTATACTGGGGATCAGCCTCACAACTCTCAGTTAAAATAAGTGTTCTGTTACACATGCTTTGTTTTGTATCTCTTTGGTTTCGGCTTGACACCTAACCTGAAAATGTTACCAGTATAAGTAGAATTTGTTTATATTAAACTCAGGATAATCTATTATGCCTATTTGATAAAAATTCAGGAAAGGCTGTTAGTTTAACAGGGACCAAAACTCCATTCTTGGCTTTGTCTCTGGCCTAGGAAAACCTGTTTTCTGTTGCTGTTTTGATCTCCAGTTTGTCACCTTTCTCATCTCTCTGAATGCAACCCCCCAGACTAACCACTGCCCACACAATACTGTCCTTGAAGAGGCTGGTCTGTGTTAGACTTTCGACTCCCCTGGAATACAAACAGTTACAACATGTGTGCTCCTCCCAGATGGTATTTGTATCGTGGGCTGCCATGGTCTGGTGTACTGTGAAGGGAGGAAGAATCAAGCCACCGTTCATTTGTCACTCCTCTCAAAAGGTGTCTCCGGGCGATGTGTGAGCTCAGGCTACTGCCCTGACTATCTCTGTAACCAGGGGGATTGTTCACTACCTGGGCTTGTATTCAGAGAAAAAAAAAAAAATCCTTACTGCCTCTTATGCTATTAAATTATTCAGAAGTTCCAGCTTTTCCCTGTAAAAAGTGTAGAGAAGAAACTAAGTGAGGCAGGAGTGTCAAAGGCACTTTCCCCTGAGCACAGCACACAGCCGAGGTGCAGCACACGGTTCCTTTATGGCTCCCCCATCCCTACAAGAGAATTCAGAAAGCAGAAACCTTGTCTAAATAAAGACAACCTTGGCAAAGCACATCGTTCCAGCTAGTGATTCCCCTCAAGGCAGCCTGCGGTCACAGCAAGGCCGAGCAGCAGGAACGGGCAGCAAAGAAGCAAGAAAAGACATTTTTGTTGAGCAAACAAAAGAGCAAAAGCGACGCAATGGCGAGAACAGGAGTAACCACCACGGGGAGTGTCCTGTCACCCTCTCGAAGGAAACGCTCAGGAATGTTTATCTCCAGACAGGATTGCTTCCAGAGCAGGGTTTTTTCAACTGGTGGCTTTTGCACCCTTTCTAGACCCCTGTTCTAGTTCTGAGCAGCTGATACAAGCAGAAGGAAAGCAGCACAAGTGTCTATACAGGTCCTGCGTACACAACAGCGCTGTTACGCAGAGTAGACCGTCTATGGTCGTTTTCTTGCAGGATGTGAATTTCCCTTGAAAATTTTGTATGCCTTCCCAAATACAAAAGAAGTTGGATTTCAACTTCATGAAACTCGGAGAGAGCAGAAGGTGAGCACCCTGTTTCAGACAGAGATTTGCCACTGACATGGATTGTCATGGCAGCTTCTTTCAGTTGCCTTGTGAACTCTGCAAACGATAATAAACTTCGAGTTACAGTTCGACAGACAAACCGCCTCTGTGATCCAGCCGTGTGCTGCTCACAGACCCTGGGCTCATTTACTTAAGTCAGTACCTTGGAAAGCAGAACCCTTATGCAAATATTTCATGGCTGTTAAAAACAGCCCCTAGATCAACATAGTCCTTAGATCCAATATAACTGCAGTTCGAGTTGACTGTAAGTTCTGTCTGTGGAACTTATGATATTCTCAAAATGGGATGGGCAGGGAAACTTTCTTCTGAGATACCCTCTGCAGAAACCAGAAAAAAAAAAAAGAGTTAATAGGTGAGCAACTGCTTTTGCACTTCAGCGGGGGGTTGACAGCCACAGGAGTAGAAAGAAAAGTTTCTCAGACTGATACTTGGATGTTAGTTCTTCTTCAGAAACTCGCTTTCTCCTGCCTACATAAAGGGAAGAAAAGTGTAAGGTGGTAGATGAAGCAGCCTTTCTCCTCCCCCCCCACTGTACCACCATATTTTTCGTACTCCAGAGATGCTCTTAAGACAGAACCCTCGAGGGTTTGGGTATTAAAATGCTGACCAAAACAAGCAAGGTAGCAAGGTCATACACTTCATGCTGTCCTATCAAGATTCAGAATATGGTCCCATGGGGCTCTGTGGATTATGTGGATTTAGAGAGGGAAACAGAAGCATTTTCTTCCTTCAGTCAGAGGGGATTTGTGGCTGTTGTTCTTAGATGGCACACAGTACTGAGTCCAGGGAAATGAAGTAAATGAAATCCAGCTTCTAATTTTGTGCTGGATTCTCACTTAAACTTCTGAAAGGAACAGCAAAAAAATATCCAGCCCAAGCTCCAGACTGAATATAAATAAAGAAAGAAGCAAATACTGTGATTTATCTGGGCTGCAGTCACTGCAAAAATACCTACTAAATTTAACAAGCTAAGTAAAACTTTACAGTTTGGTTGGTATTTTTGAACACTGGCAACAGATACCATCTTGCAAAGAGTGATTCATCCAAGGACTTAAGAGGGTGGGGAGCCACGTACAGGTTCTGAAGCTGCTGACCAACCTAAACAGGCTGCAAGTTTAGAAGGTAATAGCATAAGTCAGAGGGAAACAGGGAGAGAAAATATATGGTCATAGTCTGAAAAGTGGAAGGAATTTTGAACTGGGTAAACAAATCCAGTAATTAAAACAGGGAAATACTTGGTTCTGCCTAAGCACATACAGTAAATCATGTTGAGAAGATCATGTGTGACTTTATTTGCAGGCAAACTGAGAGAGATTCAGATGGAAAGCTGAGTTCTGGATACTGCTGAACATAATGTAATTTGCCAATCTGCATCCATATTAAGTACCGAGTAGGCACTTGAACTCTGAAGAAGTCCAGTTGTAACCTTGGTTCTGACTGTTCTCTAACAAAACACAACCTTTGGGCTGTGCTGAAGTTAGCTCCATTATCTGATGAGAGCTGACACAGCTCAGTAATTACACCCAGATGTTGAAATGCTGTGCATTGAAGCTTTCTGTTCAAAGGTTTAAGGATCAGTGAAGCATGAAAGGAGTTTTGTAGCACTGTAAAGACGTGAGCAATGTTCCTCTTTGTCTGACAAAATGGCTGGTACCATATGCAAGTGGTTTCATGTTAAAAATATTCTGCCAGGTATGCAGCATGTAGTAGAAACTTTTTTTTTTTTTTTGCACGTTACCCAGTAAGCTACAACTTCTCTGGAGGGGAGTGTGCATCTCAATGTCAATTATTTTTGGTCTTTATGACTACTAGCTTCATGGTGAGTGAGAGCGTTTGCCCAAAACCAATCAGATGTACGTAGCTTTGCAAGCCCCTGAGCAGGATATTACTCTGAACGGCAGAACATATCCAGTACTGATAGCTAATCTCAGGTATCTTTGAGATCTTGCAACACAAATATTTACCTGGATCTTGTGCTATCAGCATAGACCACAATAATCCAGGGCAAGATGCACACAGTGACAGTTTTCTCTGTGAAGTTGGCATGGTAATGTGAAGTTTTTCCCTTTGCTGAAAAAAGTTAGTGGGGAAATTGAAGTGGGTTGAGGTTGTGGAGTATTGATAAATGCCTGTTGCACTCTGCATAGCAAGGATGTATCTTCACACCTCTAGTTTGTGTCTTCCAGGAGAGCAATGTTTGAGACTCTCCACACTGCGCTCCAGCCAGGGCATGCCCGGTTCTCCATGCTCGTTCTAAATGGGCAGGCACGGTGGCTACTGGGGCTACCGTGTCTAGAAGCAAGGGAAGTGCAGTGTTTCTTTAAGTACTGACCCAGCAGCACTGTACTCCTCAGGCAGCACAGGAAAGGCACCTGGCTACACTGATAAGAAGGAACCAGTCTAGATCTGCTAAGCCTAGTCTGGGCTTGCAGTCTGCAGGGAAAATAAGGGTTAAGCACCCAACAGGGACTTACAAGCAGCCAGATCAATTTCTGCATAGGCAGAAGGGGCAGCTGAGGTTGGCTTTTGGGAGAGTTGATGCTGGCTGAAGATAAGATATCAGAGTAGGGAGCTCAGCTTGGAGTGAGCTTTTCTTGGGCAGACCTCTGTGCTGGCAGCGTGGGGCACACGGATTGCCTGCAGCTGCAGCCAAGAGCAGCCCTGTCTCCTCCCAGAGCAGAAATCAGCATCTTGGAAAGTTATGGCAGGTGAGTATAGAAACCGTACGTGGGTGTAGCTGGGTGGTGCAGTCACGAATAACAACCAGAATTCATAGTTAATTGTTAGTGTAGCTTTACCCTTTGTCCTTATTACTTTGGCTTTAAATAGTCATAATAGAAGCTGTTCATTACTCAGATTTATTCTGAAGAAGTCTAAACTTCCTCAGCTCACTCTTTAATCATCCCCTGGCTTACAATTTTGTCCTTCCTTCCAAAACGCAAGTAATAAATAAAGCTGCTGAAATGGTCACAGCACTGTGGCAAGCCTGCCAGCCCATACATCTTTCAGTGTTTGTTTCTCTTTGGTTTAGTTTTGTTTTTTCAACTGCCTGATGTATATAGCCTCTGTATCTCTTGATTTTCAAGACTTGAGAACTTCTCAAGCATTTCTCAGCTTGCATTCTGCCTCTGAAGATCTCTCATGAAATGTCTGGTAATATCTTGTCCATACTATTAGTAGCAATTGCAGTCAAATAAGTAAAACAAGAGAGCAGCTCCTTGATGCTTGGGCCAAAGGAAAAGGAGCTGGGGAAATGTGCTGCTGATTTGTCTCCATCTTGTCCTCCAAGCAGAAGGAATGTGCTTCTATCTGATGTAGATTTGGGGCACAAACTAAAATACCTTTAAACCTAAGTAAAGGCTTTTTTACTGTAAGGATGATCAAACACTGGAACAAATTGCCCTGAGAGGCTGTGGAGTCTCCATCCTTGGAGACATTCAAACCCTGCTTGGACACAGTCCTGGGTAGCCTGCTCTAGCTGACCCCGCTTCCAGTCAGGGCCCTTGGTCTAGATAATCTCCAGGGGTTCCCTCCCAACCTCAACCATTCAGTCTTCATTTGTCAAATACTAAAAAATGCTGTTATCAGGTGCTTTGGTTTATTATTTTCTCATCTGTAAAATTGTATTTGAATTGCATTTTTGTAAGTTGAGGTTTCAGCCCTTGCATTTCATTATGCCTCCGCTAGGCATAATTAATGGTACGGGCTGTTCTTTCCAGAATTCTCTATAGCAATATATCTCAGAGGTATGAGTTGCATTAGTTTCAGGCAAAAACTGTGGCAAGAGTTTATTCTTTGTTAGCTCACATTGCTGCTGCCCTCGGGACAAAGACATGAGCTGCAGTTCAGTATCAAACCACTCTAACACTTGCCAGAGACACTGTGTGACCCCCGCAGGTCCCATGCGGCCATACCCAAGTGTCCCGCTCCTGGAGTGGTGGCACTCACAACTTTATCCTTCAACAGAGGTGCTTCTGTGCCAGGGCTAACCCCCCTAATTCCCTCCACTCCCATGCGATACAGCCACCAGCTTCTCTTCATTCTTGTGGAAAGCAATGACTGCCTGAAAAATTGGCTGAAAACTTGACAAAAATATGTGTATCTGAGGGATGGGGTGAGGCGGTGCATAAGGGAAGGAGTTACCTTCTTGCTGCATTCTTCTCTTAAATGGCTTGCACTGCATTCACATGTCTCTGCCTTCTAGTCTGTCATTGTTCTTAGCGTGCTGGTGGGTGCAAAACTGAGACATGTTGCTGACTTTACAGTTCCCCTGTTTCTTTCTTTTGCATAAGTTTACTTGGGCTTTAACCCTCTGACCTCTCAGGGATCAGCTGCCGACCCCTAAATTGCTTGTACTGGGGACAGCATTCCCTGTTGCCAGCCAGGAAGACTTGCTCCTTCCATCACTAGACTCTCTCAGAGCTCCCCCTGCACAGAATCCCCATGACCATCCTCTCCCTCTGTTTGCTCTGCCCATATTAAAAGATAAAAATGTCATCACACTTCTGGCTGTGAATACACTCAAAGATTAAAGCCAGAGTGTCAGAGAAGTCAGTTTCCTGACATGTTCAGAGGGTCACGTGGCTGGCTGAAAGAAAGAACTATTATTGTCCCAGAGATTTCCTTCCCATGCACAGTTCTTGTTGGTTTTTGCAGCTGGTACAAGGTACACATGTTTGCAATGGTACAGGGGTGGACAGTGATGGTAATGAGGGGCTACTGATTTTTTTCACACTTGCTGGCCATGATGATCTTACAAGGGGTCATATTTGCACATTTTTCTTGATAAAAAGCAAAAATATGAGTGAAAACTCTCAGGACCAGCGTCAGAGACAAATAGTCATGTTTGTCTTTCTACAGACAGCCCACTTGTGCTCACCAGGGTATGTAAAAGAACACAAACTCCAGCATTGCTGTTGTTTTGTGGAACTGGTGAGGCTCAATTATTTAATGCTTTTTAAAGTGAACAGTCCTTGCTTCAGGGGTTTCCAGCCTAGAATAGAAGCACAGACTGGTAGTATAAATTCCTGGGAACAACGGACACAAGAGATATCGCTACTTGTTAGGAATAGTTCTCCATATTTTTCATCACCATATCCTAAAACCCTATTCTGCAATTCATCAAATACTGTTGTAAGAAGTAATGAGGTTGTTTTTCCTCTTCCTTTCTATTCCTACTGGAAGAGAAACAGGGCACATTTATGTGCAGAGCTTTCTTCCAGCTCTCAAGTTACTGAGTTTAACAATAACTCAATACCTCTAGCCCATATGGCAGCCTGCACTTTGAGTATAACTTCGGTGTCTGTAGGTGAGGCTCTTTGTTTCCTCATCATCCCAATACCCTTTCTCCATGCCTGCTCCAGTTTGAATGTTTATTACTAAATCTACTTCTGAGATAAGCATGTTGGAACAGTGGCACAAGACAAAGTTGTGACACCATTTAATTCCATTTCTTACCTAGCTTCGTATACAAGTCATTACTTAACACTGTCAGAATTTCTCATATGGCACATGTGAAAGTCAAACAAAAGTCAAAACACAACGAAGAAACACTGGGGAAAAAAAAATCCCCAAGAGCAAAAACCTGATTTCCATGTGTTTCTCCCTCCTCAGCTTCTTGGGCTACAGAGTTATAAGTTCCCATCAGACCTCATGCAAACAAATCAATCTGGTCCCTAGGTTGTGACGTTGATTTCTGCTGAGAACGTGGTGACAAACAACAGCTTTGATCACCTAACCACTGCAAGCTTTTTTAAATTTATTTATTTACTTTTTACATGGCAGGCATGGCTTTTCAGCCAAAGGTCATTTGCTGCCCTGGGCACTGGCCAAATTGTTTTATTCAATGTTTACCACAGTACGCTCTGTCCGACTGTATTGGTCCTAGAAGCATCTGTACCGAGTCTATCGGAGCTTTTTATTACCACTATTACAATCTAGATTTTTGGCTATGTTATTTTCTGCTTTAGCTTTTGAAATGGAATGGGATGGGATGGAATAAACCTGTGCCTGGGAAGTTTGGCAGATGCCAGCTAAATGCTCTCTGTCTCAGTGCCTGTTGCACGGACCACACAACCTCAGTGTTCGTTCTGTTTCTCTTTTTAATTGGTGAATTTTTTACTTTCAAATCCATGAGAAAACAAGTGGTGCAGATCACTAGGGATGCTGGAAGGCAGTCTCCATTCTCCATCACAGGGTTTGTAAACAATGGCAACACACACTTGGCAGCATTCGCTGCACTACGATGGTTAGGAGAATGAGTTCATGGTCCTGACTGCATCCCTTGTAGCACGCCAAGACCCCAGGAGAGAGCACTCCAGTGATACGAGATAAACAATAGCATCACAGAAAACCAGGAAGGGGCCCCAGAGGCCAGATAATCCATCTTTTTACCACAAACCAAGCTTAATCAAAACCAACCATCCCTGACAGACGCATGTCGAACCTGTTTTTTAAAGACCGTTCACCACCGCCCCAGGCAATCCATTCTGGTGATTTCATTGTCCCTTGCCAATACTTCCTTTACTTTGTCTTGCTTTAATCACATTTGTTGCAGCTTGAGCACATCATTTCTTGTCTTTTCCAGCATGAGCCCAAAGAACAGATTATTCCCTTCTGTGCAACAGCTCTTTGCATATTTGCAGACAGTTTTCTGCCTTTATAGGCTGTAAAGACAGGTTATAGGATGTTCTTTGGAGAGAAACACCAAGTGTTCTGTTTGAGACTTTATCAAAACTTACTTGAGCCCCAAGATTCCACCTGTTTTGCTGGCTGTATTCCTAACTAAACAACATATTATTGTTCTTAAAATAGTAAGACTTTATTTTGTTTTCATTTTGTGATCCATTCTATAACTCTATGTTCTTCTTTGGACAGGTGTTTGCAAAGGGGATTGACAGGGTGCTGCCTTGGTTCAAGTATCTAAACAGACATGTACATTTATACGCATGTGTGAAAGAACAAACACACAGTTGTCATGATAGGCTTTTAAAAACAGGTTAAAATACCTTTGGAAATCATAGATGCAACCGGGGAACAGGGCTATGTAGATGCTCCCTCTACCTTAACAGACTAATGAACTTTTTATTTGGGCAAAGGCTATAAGCAAAATAATATAATGGGGGGGGTGGGGGTGGAGAGTCATCACAGAATGAAGCTAGTTCCCCAGTGGCCACTCTCCCTACCTGCTAAACTGCAGTGGACACCTTTAAATATCCTCTGAAGAGATGAAAGAGATGGTAACAGCCAGGAAAAACAAATCTGGAAAATCCCTACCAATTTCCACCGTTAGGAATGATTTTAGCAATCCTTCAGTAATCCTAATTGTAGACCATTTTTCTATTAAAATTCACAAATTCTGTAGTTAAACAGTAAAATTATGTTAGTCAGCATGACAGCAAATGATTTATTTGTGATTTCCCCACTTCAGGTGTACGCTGGAGCATCTTTCTGGAAATGCTGCCCTTAATTTGTAGGTACTACTGAGGCTGATACTCACAAACTTGCAGAAGAAAATCCCCATCCAGCTGAGTAGCATCAGCCGTGTATGTGCACCGAATAAGTATGACTAGTAGTAAAGTTTATAAATTTTGTAGAAGGGCACTATGTACATGCTGTGTCGTTTCTTTCCTTTAGGGAACAATGAGGAAAGCACTTAGCTAAAGCATTTGCATACGTAATGTTGCCTTCTTGCTTTTGTTCTGAATTGACAATTGAATGCATTTTATGCATGAAATACAGGGCATAAATACTGCTCCTTGAGGGGAAAATATATCATAGGAGTGGAGAGTTCAAAAAAGAAGTGGGCATTAAAGGGCCATTAAGTCTCTTACATTGGTTTTAATAGGACGGACTAACAAATGTTCTTGCATACTGCTGGACTGACTTTCACCACAAATTCTAAGTGCAGACTCTAGGGCTGCTGCAGAGGAGCAAAGCAGCACGGCGATATTTGGAAAGACTAGAGAAACTATACAGAACTGGGCAGGGAGCAGTAATATTCTTAGGACCGTTAGTTCCACTATCTGCAAATTAGGAAGCCTCAGCAGAACACACAGGCGGAATTACACACTGCCATGAGAGATCTGAGAACTAGTGGACATCTGGCACATGAGGAGTCAATTTGTTCACAGTTTCAGCTCACTTCTATGGGCATTCCATGCAGATCCCACAGGATTAATATAAAGACTTTGGTAAGCACCTCAACTTCTTTCAACTTCAGTTCAACACCAGTTCACCTGATTTCTTTACTGGTGTTCATTCCACATCCCTTTTCACCTCTCCCAACAGCATCCTGACACAGGCTGGTGCAGAGTCCACCCACACTGGCTACTCCATTTCTTCTTCTCCATCCCCTTGACTCCGTCCCGTTCTCCTAAAGCCACCCCAGCAGCAGCACACAAACAGCAGAACAGACGGTGCCTGAGCTCGTGCTGGAGCTTTCCCTTTCATGACAGGGTGACTCGGGATCTCTCTCGTCTATCACCGCCACCACTGACTGCACCAAGCCTGTAGTGACTTGTTTTCTTGCAAGAGATTTGCTGTTGAGCAACATGTGAGTGAAGCTGGCCATGGCTTCGAAGGGTGGCAGGGAGGCTCTGAGCAAAGAGCTGGAGGGAGGGAAAGGCAATATAACCAGACGAGCCTCACTGGCTTAGGTGACCAGGTTAAAAAGCGATGTTGCTGCCAGGCAGTTGCTGCAGCTGCACCCTTTCAGGGAAAGGGAACAGTAATGCTGTTACCCAGTCGATCAGATTCAGAGGTGAGGCTTTAAAATACCAGGAGACAGTGCTTCAAAATCATTCATTATTCATATTTCTGAAAAGGCTGCTGTTGAGAAAAAAATATATATAAATCACTCATTTTGACCTTTTCGATACTTTTTTGGCTATTCTGTGCGACAGGGAGGGCTTTGCTTTAAAATTCTTCTTTCAAAGCAACAAAGCTATGAGACTGATATTTGAATGTAGCCATCTGGCACCAGGAGCTGAAGCTATGAAGTCTGAACATTGCATGATTAATGATGAAATTCTGGGTGTTGACAACATGGAGTGAGTGATGACCCAACCGAAATCCAAGTTCCACACAGTTATCTCTACGTGCTTCCCCTGGTTCTAGAAGAAGCCCAGTATTTTCTCTTTCTGCAAAACATTTAACTGTTTCCTTTCTCTGTAAAAAAAAAAAAAAAAAAAAAAGTGATATTGGGTAAGAAGAAAGTTCATTGAAAATAACCTTTTGGGGTTTTTATTAACATCTCAGATGGTTTGGGGTTTTTTTCCCCTTCTTTAAAGCTTAGTTTATACTCTTCTAACAATGTCTCTGTAGATTTTTCTCTACCTATGTAGTATAAAGAAAACAACTAAAATCTGTGGAGTGGTAATAATGTTCTGGGGTTTTTTTGGTAATCTGAGATAGGATTATTTATCTACATTAATGCTAGACAGGGATGGTTTAGAAATGAATGGCTGAATCATGGTGTTAATCCATGCACAGCAGGGACAAATACAGGTACGGTGGGTTTTGTTTGTGCAGTTTTAATAAGCAAATGGAAATGAGCACATCATTTTTGTGCTCTACACCTGCAAGAGCAACTCCCACAATTATTGTTTATTATTAGAAAAAAAATAATTAAAGATTGAAATATTGTTTGAAGAACGGGTTGCACAATTTTCATACAGATAGAATGTTTTACTTCAGTGTTACTGTCGCTCAGAAGTCACAGTTAAACCGTTGTCTTTGATGGGATGAGATTTAATTGTAAGACTCTGTTATTTCTGCACTCAAGACTAATTGATTTCTGGAGGATGAAGTGACAGAGAAGAGTGATGCAGGAGAGTGGTGCAGAACTAACCTCACTTACACGTGTCCCCAGGCCAAGAAGCCAAGATGTTCCCATTTCATTATTCAAATGAAAAAATAGTGAGGTTAAAGTTACTTATTTTTCTCCTAGGTATTTAAATGACAAAACCAAGCTTCAGCTCATTATCCAGCTCTTTGTTGTCCTCAGGTAGGGCTTAAAACCTGACCCAACTCAAGTGCCCATCTGGGTTCCCAGCTGTCCTGAGCACCCCAGGCAGTCAGGGGCAGAGGGAGTGTGAAATCTCCTCCCACTTACATTTTTAATGTTTTGGATTTTTTCTTCATTATGTAGAGCTTGGATTAACCCTTATGGTACGTAGCAATGGTCTTTAAGAAAACGAAGTTTTCTCAGCAACACTTTCTAGTCAAATAACTTCTCTGACCCAGTGATGTTTTGTGAAATGAGACTGAGGGAGTCGTGCTCAAGGTGAGACGAGGGTGATGAGGAGGGGGCCTCCAGTCTGACAGACATGCTAACGCCGCACACAGCACTGGTGACCTCTGACATCCCTCCCTCTCAAAGTCTGCTCAGCACTGGCTTTTAGACCAAGTGTTTTTTTCTTTATGACCACTGGAAGCTTTGAATGCTCAGTGCCTCTGAACAGGCAGGGCTGAAATCTTGGCTCCACAGGGATCACCGTGTCAGAGGTAAAAGTAAACTTCAGTCTTTTTGATCAGTGAAACAGTCTGGCTGGCATGAGCCCTGGCACAAGGCATGAAATGACATCCAGCAGTCAGTCTGTTGTTAGCTTTTAATGTGGCATTTCCTGAACACCTACAAGTTACCCTCCAGCTTTGATCGTCCCTCTTTATAGAACAACAGGATTATCTGATACTTGCTCTGCTGAACTTCTTGGAACCGCTGATATCCAGCACTTCAGTGAAGGGTCAGCTAAGCTGACGTGCAAGATCTGGACAGCAGAAAGTATCTTCTGTAGTATGCTCTCCTGAGTGTCTAGTCCCTTACTGAGATGAGGGAGGACACACACTTTAGTTTACTTTTTGTTAAGTAGCAGGAGCACCTTCTCCCATGCTGCTCCTTTGATCTCCTTCGCTCTGGAACATACCCTCTGCTGCATGCCGCAGCGAGTGGTGCAGCTTGCAATGTGCTCTGCAGCCTTTCAAGAATGTTCTATGGGGACAGATGTACACACCGAAAAATGCAGAAATGAGACCTGGTTTACTGCACGTGTGTCTAACTGGGTCGACTGCCAGGATGCTTGTCTCACGTAACGGGCTTTGGCAGCATCTGGTAATAACTAGTGGCAGCCGCGTGCCCAGCCTGCTCCAGGAGTGCCCCCAGTGAATTTGGAAGCACGCTCGCAGTAATTAACACATTTGAACTGGAGCTGTCTGTAAAAGGCTTCACGCTGTGCAGACCTTTTGTTCACAACAGACAGCTCCGTAGTGGTCTCAGCCTCTTAAATGAATCATTCCTTCATTGAGACAGTGATTAAGATGATGTCTAACCCTTTGCACAGGAAAAAGTCAAGTGTTCTTGCTGCACTGGTACAATTCTGTCCTAATCATTCTTCCCGACCGTCCCGCGGTGACAGCATATGCCCCAGCACGCCTCAGCTGGGAGGTCTGTGTGATTTCTTTTACTGCGTCACTCGCAGGCAGAGGCAGACATCCAGATGTAGTCAGTTCTCCCCTCATTATGTTTTTTGCTTCATGGTTTTCTACCATTCCCACAGTTACTCCCTTTATCAGTGGCTGCCATAAGAACAATCAGAGTAGGTGTTAATTCATCCTGTGACGGGATGAGTGAAAAGCTGTGCTTCTTGTACCTTCACTGGGCATCCTGCCTTGTACACACTCTGTTAGGCTCACTTTGGTGAACCTCCCTTAAGGGAACTCCAGGAATCCCTGTTCCTAGAGGAGGGGAGGAGGCCACACACCACCAGCAGCATGATGTCTCCTCACTGACTGGCTGCCAGAGGTTCCAGTGATTGAGAGAGAAATGCAGCTCTGGATGCCTCTTCTTTGGCTTGCCCAGCTCGTGACCTCTTGGAGAGACAAGATTTAAATCTTTTAGAGAGCCATTGATGGATGTCCTTCCCAGAAGCTGTTTATTAAGACAGTCATTGGCATCTCCAAATAATTTTGGGGTCACACAATGTATCTGGGAAGTTGTGTTAAATTAATTTCTTGCTGTGCTTTAGCACTTCCTGCTTCCAGCTGGGTCACAGATACGTGCAGACAGGCTGCCTTGCAACACTTTGGCACTTGTATTTCTCATTTGGGCCAGACATACTGGGAAAAACAGTATTTAACTATTACAGTTTGGCAAAGTTCCAGTTCAACTTGACTTTAGGTGAAAAGTAAACCAGAAAGCTAGGGAATAGATTTTTAATTTTTTTTTATTATTATTTTTTATTATTATTATTTTTTATTGGTGGCTCAAGTTAAAAGATTCATCAAGATGTGCCATCCGAAGTGCCAAACCAGTGGTGATTTTTGAAGACATATGTCTCTGTTCTTAAAGGATCTAATATCACAGAAAAGATTTTACAGGAAGCAGTGCTTTAAAAACTTAGTGATCAAAGATTCTTATGCAAATGTGAACCACAATAATAACCTTCATTGAAAGCAGTTAAATATATTGTGCATTACTTGGAAGACATTAGAGATATCATTTCAAGCATCTTAATCTTCTTCTGCCTCTTCTTTTTTTTTTTTTAATAACAAAAAGGGAATCATGTGAAAGATCATTTCAGCCTTTCCTTCATACACGATTGCAGCTCACACGTTACTGAGCGTGTCACCAACGCTCCTAAGAAACTTCTGCATCTTGCTGCTTTCACCATCCACTCAGCACCTGAATTCATGGGGACACCAGTTTTCAGTGCAGGGTTAGCGCCTGAACGGCTGTGGAAGCAGCGGCTCCGCAAGTGGGGAGTAGAGAGCGGTTTCGTTTCATGTTGCCACGTCCTGCAGCCACTTGCCTCCACAAGTTTGCCAGCTTTCTTTCAGCGAGGTTGGCATCTGTGCTGGGAAGGAATGGTGGTTGGCAAGTGAGTGCTGATCTGAAGAAGCTGATGGTATTTTCTGGAAGGCGAGGGATCGGTCGGTTGCTTCGGATACTGAGTAAGATACACAGTAACCCACCTCGTTACAATTTAAGCTCCACATCCTCTCTTAATGGCTTTTCAACAAAAGCACAGAAGCATGCTCCAGTGCCTTGGCCCAGAGAGATGCTCGTTTGCTTCCCCCTGGATAACAAGAGCCTTTGTTCTACAGGCAGCAGGCACGTGACCAGAGCAGGTGACATTCGTTCCATTCTGAGGCTGGAGGAGGTTAAAACTGACATGTTGTGGTTCGGTGTTGTGGTCTGTAACGCGATGGTGCGCTCCTGGGTGTCCTGTAACATTTGAGGAGGCTGGTTTCTAATGTTGTTATCACTTAATTATCTGTGGTATTATCAGATCATCTTCATGCTTGGTGGGTTTCCCTTTGTTGTCATCCAGGTTGCTCGGTGATGCCTCCGCTGAGGTCTCCACAGATGAGCTCCACTGAAGCGGCGCTTGTTTGCTTCCGTGTGATTTCACGGGTGCAGCCAGTCATGGAGTTCTGGCAGAGTTTCCTCCTTTGAACTGATGGAAGGAGTATTTCTGATGAACCTAGAGAGCTGTTGCTGTGAAACACTTTCTGTTTTGAAGAACTAGAACCACAGTCAGCCACCTCACAAACCGCTGCACTGTTGGTCATACATGGAATGCAAAAAGAAGAAAAATCGTAATTTCCATGATGATTCACTTCTGCAGCCACTTTCTCTCACTTCATGTCTTGCAGTGACACCAGGCTGATATTGGGACTTATTTGTCTTTCACTGAATCCTCCTTTTCCTTCTGTGTGACTGAGGATAAACTACAGAGCAAAGGTGAGGGAGAACTGCTCCTGTCTGGAGTTTACATCTGAATGCCAAATGCTGGATTATGCTTCTTTGGTGTTTCAGACCAGTCTCATCCAGACTGTCATTCCCAAACTGATGTGACTTAGGTGATGCTTTTGTAGAAATGTGCTATTTTGAGCTAAATGATACTTGATTAAGTATTAAGACACTTGGAAAATATTTTTCAACAAATAAAAACATCCCAGAGCAACCATGATCAATAAAGGGTATAAGAAGGAGAAGAAGAAAAAGCAAATGAAACTCTTAGGGAAATATGATGCTTCAGCCCAGTGAGAGTGCACTGTGTACCAGCCTCTCACATGAACATGCTGAGATCTGTTTGGCTTTGACTTTTCTGGTGCTTAGATGCATAGCTTGTTCTATATATTTTCACTTTCTCTTCCTTAGTGAGGAAACGTGCCACTAACAGAATACTTGGGTCAAGTTTGATTTGTCAATTTAATTCCATTTCGCTACAACCCAGAGATTAAAACAGGGAAGAGAAAGGTTGGATAGAAGGAAAATAGGCTGAATATGACCTATGAATTAGCGGGGCTTAAAGCATCCACCTCTTGGATCATTAAAGACTTTTCTGTAAAAGGCACACTCATGGCATCAGTCTCAGACTTGTCTATTTAGTGGGCTAGCTGTGACCAAAAAGGGTCATCTTAGTAAATATGCATCTCAGCTTCTCAGATCCCCTCTTCTGTTCATTTAACATATTTTAATGTCCACAGTGCTTTGTTCTTTGATATAGTTTCCTACATGACTGTTGCCAGTGATATCTACGTATTGGATGGGATTTGAGAAAGGCAAGATGCTTGGGTGATTGCTTTCTACCCTTCATGGTCATTGCCATGTAACAAGGCAACAAAAGTCTAGTTTAATCTCCTGTGAAAGAAAACATCAGTTATGCTTAATAGAGAGCCCATCGAGATTAAAAAAACTAAAATTTTACCCACTCTTTATATATAAATTAATTTACAGATTCAGAGTTGCTAAATGGAGTTTCTTATTTTCAAAACAACTGCCGGTAGCTTTGGTTGTTTGGGCTTTTTTTTGTTTATAACAAAAATAATGGAAGGAAAACGAAGAAGTTTAGCAGACAAACACAGACACAACTGAGAGTGCCATATTAAGCTGCATGTCACTGAGAAATCGGAAGGGACAGACAGGTGGAAATGGAAACACACAGCAATGTTTGTCTTCAAAAGCATTATCATAAACAGGATTGGTTTATTTTCAATTGGCTAAGTGCAGTGAGAAATCACTTTTTCTGTCCTTTCTGTACCTGCTACTGTTCTGTAGAGGTTATGTTGCCAGAGTATTTTGGCCAGAAGATGTAAGGGAACGTGCTTCATGCCACCATCTATCGCTGACCTGAAGAGCAGGAATCAGGAGAAGCAAGAGCGGCAGAGCTTCCTTCACAGGCTGGGCAGCTGCCCTCCCAGAGAGACCCTTTGCTACTGACTCGGTTGGGTTTGATGCGTAAGGGTGGCGCAATGGCATTGCTCCTGCCACGCTGCTGGGTGGTTAGAGGGCTGCATCCTGGACACCTTGCTCTGGAGAGGGATAGAGAGTGGCCCTTGACACTGCCTGGGCAGTGGGGGTCGGTGGGAAGGGGCTTGTGCAGAGAGCAAGGAGCAGTTAACCCCTTGGGGGGTGGGGACCGGCCAGGTGCATTGCCTGAGCAAAGGTTGTTTTCCTACAGAAAAATCTGTGGTGGCATAGGGGTGGAAGAAAGAGTGACATTTCCCGTGACATGCGAAAGACATTTATTCGTGGCATATGTTGCTGACAGCTGGGGAATCGCAGTCACAGACTCTACAGGGGGATGGAGATTAGTTATTAGTGGTACACACATAGTGATTTGTTTTCTTTTTCACCTCCATAAAACCTACTTTGCCTTCCACACGTACTCCCTGATGTGACAGTTACAGGCAGGACAAAGTGGGAAGAATGAAGGGTACTCACACTTAAGGGCTTCTAGTGAAGAAACCTTGTTTTGTTGGCTTTCTTAATTTCCAGAAGAATCTTTTGTTGGAATCCAACCTTCACTGCTGTCAACAGAATGTGCAAAGATAAAACCCAGAGTAAATGCAGCATGGACGGCTGCTCTGCAGATGTCCTCTGAGCTACCTCATGACAGGGCTTTTCCTGGAACCAAAGGCAGGCAGTCGAGACCCAGAAATGCTTCTCGTTAGACACGAGTGCTAATCAGGGCTGCCTTTTCTTGCCAGGGATTTTTACACAGAGGGCATCCACTGAGCAAAGAGGTGTGACTCCCAGTCAGGACTCGCTTGCTGCAAAAGGTCAAACCCAGCTGGAAAGCCTTGAGCTGAAGCCGAGTCAGAATCAAGGGATGATCACCAGCTGCCTGAGAGACCCCGCTGGCCCTTTGCTGGAATCAGTCTGGCCCCCCATTGTCCCACCTGCTTCTAGCAGGGAAATGACAAGAGAGCTTTCCCTGGTCTAGAAGGGAGAGTTACCCATCAGGAGAGCAAAGCTGTAGTTGTTACCTTGTTCTAGGCTCACCATGGAGCCAAGAGTGTTGCATGTGAGCAAGCAGCTACAAAAGAAAAATTTAATTAAGAATTGAAGTTATAAATCTGTGGCATTTTGTTTTCACCATGGCTTTATTTGATATTTGCCTCAAAAGGATCTACAGAGTCAAGGGCAAAACTGTCTGCAGTGAATGAAGTGATAGGTTCATCCATTGTTTTCTCTTGTGCCAGGGGGGCCCCGAGTGGTGCAAGCAGCCCCAGAGGGTCCCCTCTCTCCACTCCACCAGAGACAAGCCAGGCACGAGGGTCCCGGGTCACTCTCCCCTGCGCATCTAATTAGAAGTGTCTAACTCTCCTCACCCCGCCTGCTGGGCTCTGCTGAGCTGGGCTTGACCGAGTCCTCCTGCTCTGGGGAGTGTTTGAGGTTGTGCTTGTCTGTGGACACGTTTCGTCCTCCAGGGAAAACAGAGAATTTGGAAAAGGTGAAGTCTGCAGTTCAGTGACCAAAATAAGAGCTGTGTCAAAAGTGCTCAGACTGAAGTTAGCCAGAGAACAAGGTGAAGGCAGGGGGAAAAGAAGATCCTTGATTTGCTTCTATCTCCCAAAAGAAAATGAGCCTAGGAAGAAACAAATCAAGCAGTGACATTGCCTAGATTCCTAAGCAACTTTCCTGGGAGCTCAAATAGCCCGAGCCAAGAAATATTTGAAGCTCTGAGTGCACTAGGTCCTGGTGCAAATGTCTTCACCCGACCTTCAGAGAAGATTCACACACTGATTGCTTCCTCTTTGAAGTATATTGAGAGAGATTTTGGCCCAGAACCATCTTTAAGCAGCTTTCTATTTTTGCAGCCCCATGTACCAGCGTGCGTGGCAGTGCCAGAGCTGCCTGCCCCAGGAGGCTAGCGGAGACGTCCTGGCAGGTGGCCTGCCCAGTGTTTGTGACCACTGTACTGTGAAAATGACCTGGAATAGGATCATGGACACGGCTTCTCATTTATATTACAGCAGAAAAGTCATTGTCACTGCCAAAAAGAGACAAAAGGCCACCAAGCAATAACAGAGCCATAAATGAAGGCTATAAATATGGAGATGGGTAGCAGATAACTACAGGCTTTCTCTCATAGGGATGGCATCCAGCCTGGGAAGTGTCCCAAGGGACAGTGTAGGTCAGCCTGTTGCTAGTCCATTGGAATATAGGAGTGAGTTGGGCTCAGTAAATAGGAGGCTGCCCTTGTTTACAACACAACCCTCTGGTGACTGTGGGCACTCTGAGGTTCTCATTTTAGGAAACCTTGCTCCAGTCCAGCTCAGAGTCCAAAATGAGGCGAGTTCCGTCCATCTCTGTGGCTCCTAATGACTGTGGTGTTGGCCATCGTCCCTTCCTTGGGGTGACATCCCAGAACGGCACGACCATCGCTCACTTCTTGACCCTTTAGTGAGCAGTGGTTCCCTAGCACGTCAGCTCTAGCAGAGCCAGTGTCCCAGCAGCTGAGGACACAGGACAGCAGAGCAGCCCCCCTGCGGGTCTGTGCACACCAGTATATCCAGATAAGGCAGAGAGCAGCAGAAAAGGGCTTCATTCTGGCGTTGCCATTGGCTTTTCAGTGAAGGGCTAAATTCAGTCCAGGGTTGTGCATTAGTTTTGGTTGCTCTCCTGAGAGGCAGTTGTGTGGTGTGGGGGGGAGTGGGCTGCAGGGAGGAGTTTTAAATAAGAAAGAGGAGACATAAATTAGATAAACTACGGTCTTTCTGAATGTCTTTACAGAGATACACCCTTGCGTGGAACCCACTGCAATCATGGCAATCATGGGAAACAGGCAATCATGGGAAATTTCAGTAGTAGCACTTCCATGGGGCACCTCCGAAAGGCCTCACCCGGAGGCCGGGTGTGTCGGAGCGTTTGCAGAAGGGAATTTGGCACCGCTCCCCTTGCCTTCCTCAACGTCCCTGCCCGGTTACAGTGGGGGTTGAGAGCTGAAACGGAGGGAACAGCATCGCAGGATCATAGAATCCTTTCGGTTGGGTGTCCAGGTGACTGCCAGGTGTGACTTCTTCACCAGAGCATGTGTTGAGTGGATGATGCCCCCCTGTCAAAGGAGGGTGGTTTGGGTCTGGGTGAGGGTGGGGTGTTTACAGTCGCTCTGCCCCCACGATAGATTCCTGCTTGGACGTGGTGCCCTCTAGTGTTGTGAATACTCCGCTATGTAAGAAAAACACTAAAACGGGACTCCCTGCTTCAGAATTCTTGCGTTTGTTAACTCGTAATATAGTAATTTCGTTAATTATGCTACATAGTTACAACTTAATGGAGTTAACATGACCCTGAGCATATCAGGTAATTACAGATGCACCACCAAATACCTCCAGACACATTTCTGTAGAATGGAGCTGACATCTCAAGGGCCTTAGCCTGCAAAATACCTGACCTGTTGGATGTAAAGCACCTTACCCAAGCCAGCAATCCCTGCATCTGGAATGTCAGAGGTCTGGCAAACACCACACAACAGCTTGGTGCAGTTTGGGAAGCCACTAAAGCCCGTCTAAGCCTGTGCGGCTCCCAAAAGGGCAGCCCTGCCACCTCCCCATATCACTGTAGCCTCCCATAGCCACCCTTGGGGCAGCACTGGTGTGTGGCTGTGAGGTACTGGTCTGACTGGGAAAAAAAACCTACCACAGTAACAGCATTTCCAGCTCTATTGGCAGTGTTCTGTGGCTCCTGAGGCCACACAGGGCAGAGGTGGGGATAGAGTGGGGCTGCTGCCCAGTTTAGTCCTGGCCCCAGTACCGGTGGGCTCAGGGTCACTGTTGCAGTGCGGGTTCCCAGCAATTCAGCAGCGCTGGGCATGACTGGGACCACCACAAACCACAATGAACCATGATGAACCACTGCAAACCACTAAAACCTACCACAAACCACTACAAGCCACCACAAACCATCACAGAATCATCTCAGGGCAGCTCTGCGAATCAGCACCTGTCAGCCAGCAGTGTGGTGTGCTGGATGCTCTACTGCAAATCTTTCACCTTGAAATAGCAAAAAATAATCCCAGAGATGACCTCTGCTGACGTATTTCTTCTCAGTTCACTCCTGTGTCAGCCTTCCAAAGCGCCGCAGCCGGTGTCCGTGCCGGCCCTGGAGCCCCGCTGCACGGCAGCCTCTGGTCGGTGCTGCATGATGCAAGAGGGGCAGCAGCGTTCCAGGGCAGGCTGGTTGCATCAGACACGGACCCTTATGAGGCAAACTGCCCCATGTGAAAGCTGATGTCATCCTCACCCCTCTGCAGAGCAACCTTTGTTGAGGCTGTTTTCCCGTGGAGATTGCATCATTAACCTGGCTGGGGCACCGATCTGTGAAAAAACAGAAGACTTAGTGAGCAAACAGTGAGAAGTTGACTGAATAATTGAGCTTCCTATGAAACCCTTCCAGTCTTTCTGATTTGACAGCCCAGCTTCTCTGGAAGCTGTTATGCAGTGATGGTGGGAAACTTACAGGACTTCTCAAAAGCATCTGCTGGAAAGAGAGTCACTGAATTTTGAAAAAAGAGGATTGGGGACAATGTCCTAAAATAACAGGCTTAGAAGTGAATGGAGTTCAGGCACGCTTCCTTGTGCAACAACGGGTACTGAGAGCCCCCCCGCACAAGAAAGTCAGGATCTACAGGGCGATTCGGTGAACTCTGGGATGGGGTAGGGTTTCAGCACGATAATCCCAGGATACTGCCAGGATAACTGCCCTGAACCACCCTAAAGATTCATGCGATGAGTCACACCAAACGTGCCATTAGACATTTAATTCTGAGCTGAGAGAATGCCCTGGCCATGGTGGTCTGTGCTGCCCGGTGTTTCCCTCTCTGTACACGCTGTACGTGCCATGGTGTGGCAGAGCCGAGCTCAGAAATCGTGCAATTTATTTATTTAATTGTGTGTGTGCCTTCACACTGATGTGATGATGAGGTGGTTGGACCAGAGGCTCCTCCAGTGTCCTTAAGAAGTCCATGGAAGAGATGGAACAAATCCATCTCTTGGGGAACAAGACCCTTGCCTGTTGTTCCCAGATGTCCTCCCCGCCCCAGGGCACCCCCACCAGCTTTGTTGCCCTTCTCTAGACTCGCTCCAGCCCCTCAACGTCCTTCTGAGAGTCAGGGGCTCAAAACTGGCCTCAGCATTCGAGAGGCAGCCTCCCCAGTGGGGATGATCCCTGCCCTACATCTGCTGGCCGCACCGGTGCTGACACACGCCAGGATGCTGGTGGCCTCCTTGGCCACCTGGGCTCACACTGGCTCATCTTCAGCTGGTTGTCAACCAACCCCACCAGGTCCTTCTCCGCCGGGCAGTTTCCAGCCGCTTTTCTCCAATCCTGGAGAGCTGCAGGGCTGGGTTTTTTTCACATCGCGGCCGGTAACGCCGGGACGGCCCCGTCGTTGCTCTGCCCAGACTCTTTGCGGCGCTGCGCGGCTCCCGGACCGCGGCTCCCGCTGCTGCCACCCCCGGCCCCGCCGCTCCCGGCCGCCCCAGCAACGGCCGCTCCTTTGCATAGCCCCGCCCATGAGGCGGCTCCCGCCAATAGAAGGCGGCGGGGCGGGGCCGGGTGGGGCGCGGCGGCGGGAGTTCCCCGGTACCGAGACGAGCCGCGCTTCGTTCCACGCGGGGTCTCACGGGCACTCCGTCCTGTCTCGGTCCTTGTGCCGGTCCTAGTCCCCAGTGCCGATCCCGCCTGCCCCGGTCCTGCCCGCCCCGTCCTGCCGGTACCGGGACACAGGTAAGACGTGTGGTCCGCGCACCTGCTTGCCAACTCACGGCGGCGGTCCCGACCCTCCCCGGTGTCGGTGTCACCGCCGAGTGGTGTCGATTGCGGCGGGCGGGGGGAACCGGCGGGGGCAGCGGCGGGTTCCGCACCCGGGAGGGCAGCGGCGACGATACACGTGGGCTGCGGTCGGATCCCTCGGGCATCTCCGAGAGCTGCGGGGCGGCGGCCCGAAGGGTGCAGGAGCCCGTGATGCGGAGATCGGGGGGTGCCCCGGGCGAGGGGCGCCCGGGCGGGTGATGCGGGGCGGCCGCGGAGCCGGGGAGCCCCTCGTCGAGACATGCCCGGGCATATCCCGGCGCGCTGCCCGCCTTCCCGCGGACGGGCGGCGGGGGGCGCGGCGGATCCGGGCGGGGTCGGCAGCCCCGGGAGCTCGCCCTGCGTGGGCCGGGCAGCGGCCGGGCTCCGCGCGTGGCGGGCGCGCTGGGGCCGGGTTGAGGGGGCGGAGGGCCAGCCGGGGCCGGGTGAGGGGGCGGCGGGACAGCTGGGGCTTGCCGGGCGGGCTCCGGCACGGCGGGGACCCGCCGGCGGTCCCGGGACGGCACCCACGCCGGGTGACGGCTTTGTGAGATAGCGCTTGGTGGGGTCAGCCTCGGGGTGCGCTCGCCCCTGGAAAGCTTTCGAGTGTTTTCATCCATCGAAAGGTGTCAAGAGTTTTTAAGGACGCACTTAAGTAGTTGAGACTACTGATTGCAAATTCTTTTGTTCATAACAGTCATTACTCAAGTTACATGATGATTTTCTCTTCTCAGTGTAATCTCTGCAAGGTTATTTATGATGCTGGTAAGAACTAAAGAAACAAACAGGCACTCTGAAGAGACCAGGCAAGACAGTGATAATGATGAAGAAGTAGATGCTGTGGGGGAAAAAAAAAAAACACATAGAAATCCAAAGTTGTATGAAAACTGATAGGACTTTTGGAAGTCTTGAGATTTCTAATAAGGCAGAGTGTGGATGTTCCAGGTGGACAGCCAAAGCTTGATAAAAATCAGTAGTTATGGTCCCACTCTATAATAATTAAACCTCTATGTGGTGAGTACAGGAATAGAGCTCTGTGTAGCCATAACCCTGGAACTGAAGTCGTCCACGCACCACAGGGATGTCACGTTCCTCCAGATCCCTGCATTCTCCTTTCTCAATAAATCAATCTCTTAGATTGTCCACTGCAGTTGGTAGCCCAGCTTCTGCTTCCCCAGGGGATCTGGTGGTCCTCATGGGCACATGGTGTTGGGGCAGCCCCTTGTTTGGGCAGGGATAAACCTGCGTCTCCATGGGTGCCATGGGGGGCTCTGCAAAGCTGAATGGGGACAGCACCCATGGAGGGGTGCGCTGTGTTCTGTACTGGGGGGATTTAGTGGTGTTTCAGGTGCCTCTCTCTGTAGCTGGAGCTGAGAGTGGTACAACTGAGGGGCTCTTGCAGTTTGGTAAGAGGGGCATGAGACCAGGCCAGAGTGCTGGGGTGCTCTCACCTAGAGCAAACAAGTTCTCAGCCACTCCAAATGAAACAGTGGACAACTCTGTGAGCAGAATTTCTACATATATTGGGAGACCTGTTGATTTCCAAGCCACATGGAAAGATTCCAGTTCAGCCTATTTTCCCCTATTTTCACTTCTCTGAACAGTCTTTTGTCCACAAGGTGTCCTTCAGGCTGGCAGAGTCAATCCCAGCATGGTTTGTAGTGTAGGGAGGCACGGGGAGATGCTGATGGACAAAATGAGGGCAAGTTGATGAGCAGGAGAGAAGGAATGACTGAGCAAGAGACTGGGGCCAGGCACTGCCAAATGCAAGGCACGCAGTAATATTTTCCAGCTAGCATTTCATTTTCCCCCCTCCTTTTCACTCGCAGTTCTTATTTGGGATTTCAGCTCTCTAGTCTTATGTTCCAATGTATACAAATATCTCATCTGAGATGCAGTTACTGCCTGGCTCTGCTGGTTCATTGTGCAGTGGAGTAGGAACCCCCTCTTACATCCTGCTGACTTATGCAGTGACATTGAAAAGCCACCGCTAGTGTGTGGGTGTTGGAGCCCCCAGAGGTGGTTCTTGCAGCATCCCTGGTGAGCAGAGACCCACAGCTTGAGGGGGTCTGCGCCTAGGGCAGGGACCAGCCCAACTCACCTCCTGCTGCCTGCTCTGCCTGCTCTTGGTACCTGCTGGGCCATGCTCACATGAGGAGAACCAGTACCACTAATGCTTTTACTGATTATTTTTGGTGCCCTTTTACTTACTGATTTCCTTGCCCCTTTTTTCCTACCAGAATCCGTTAGCTGGACACAAAAGAAAAAGATTAGATTCCCATGTATTCTGGTTTCCTGAAAATCACATTTTCACAGGAAAGAGAAAATGACAGAGGTCCAGAACTGTCGCGGAGGTGAATGAACTGCAGCGTGCGCTGTAGCTTCTCTGAAATGCTTTTTATCTCATGCAGTGAAACTCATTCAGCAACTCATGTTTTTGCTGTCTTGAGCAATCATGCAGCAGGGAGCACGCTCTGCTCACCTCGCTCGGGCACAGTGTCTCGTTAAGACAACAGAAGAGTCCTTTAAGAAATAAGCTGTCTAAGCTAGAAGATGCTGTGCATCTCGAAACGATGGCAGTACATTCTGCTTCGCTCCAGCCTGTAAGTGCATCGATACTGTGGTTGCATTTATATTTCTCTGGCAAATAAATTGTGTTGCTGTGGCAGTCACCTTGAGAGGCATGTAGTTTCCAAAGAGGTGAGAGGGGTTTGTTGTTTGGTTTTGGTTTTGTGGGTTTTCTTTACTTTCAGCTAATTGGGACCAGTTGTTTTAGTCATTGATTAAAGTATCAGAAATTGCCGCTTCACGGAGCAGAGCTGTGTGGTTTGGATGTATGCTCCACTTACAAACTAAATGTCTTAGTTCTGGTATTGTTAAACTAAAAAATATAAAAATCCCACAGCTTTGAATTTCATGCCAGATACTCAACAAGGCGTTTGTTCCATTTATCGTTATACTGTGGCTTGAGAAACAGCAGACCAGCCCGACGCTTAGCGGTGCTGCTGGCACGGATCTGGAGCCATTTCCCCGCTGTCCTGTACGATACCATCACTGCTGGCAGATGTCCCTGTGCGTGGACTTGCACCGGGATGGATTCCTTCTGCCTGTGTCACGTTAAACTGTTTGAAGTTGTGCGTCTCCTGGGGAGACAGGCTGTGTCCTGAGCTGCAGGCCCTTCTGGAGTGCAGAAAGGTCCTTTTATGTGAGTGAAAGTGGTCATGTTGTGTGAGCTGGTGAAAAATCAGTCCTGTTCTCAAGACTCTGGTGTCTTGGCTCCTTCCCTGTTGCCTGCAACGTGTAGTGCTCTTGTAACAAGTCAAAGCCTAAACTGAGCTCTGGACCAGGTCATCAGCAGTGCTGACCCCAGTGCTGGGCAGAGGCACCCGCTGGTGGGGGTGAGGGGGTTGCTGGCTCGGAGCTCACAGAAAGGCTGGGTTCTGGCCATTAGCCTGCCAGCCTGCAAAGCTATTCTGTGCCCCCCATCTGGGGGCCTGTCTCCTCACTTTTTACTTTCCCTACTGTATTCAGCCTGTAGCTGAACCCTGGTGCTAGACCCTGTGCTTCTTCTGGGGAACTGGCACAGAGGTCCCTCTGACACCTTCTGAGATGGTGACAAATCTCCCTAATTTACTGGTTGGTGTCAGTAACCTTTATGCTATTTATAGGCTGTGATCCTGCCCCTCCTGAGATGTTCACAAGATAAATTTAGCTCCCTTAGCTTCTCACCACCAGCCCTCACTGGCTTTCCTTGTAACAGCTAACGAGAGCCGGCCGTGTGCTGCGGCGAGGGGTGACTCACGTTCCGTGCTCATCCGGGGCAGATTTCATCTCGAATGAATCTCGGTTGCTGCGAGCCCAGGGAGCCCATCCAAGTGTCTGCTTCCAAGAGGCAGCTGGCAAGGGAGTGGCGGGGGATTAGGCAGAGGAGCGCAGAAAAAGCTGCCGGAGGAATGCTGCTGTGGGACGTTGTGTTTGGTGCGTGGGAATGGTGCGGATGGGAGGGAAGGGGGTTATGACAAGAGGGGCTGGGGGGTCCCCAGGGGCCCTGTGGTCGGCTGCCCCTGCTGCTGCTAGAGCCTTGCAGGGGACAGGTGTCCCAGCTGAGCTGTTCCTCCTCCTGAGGCTGTGGAGCAGGACGGCTCCATTTGAAGTGCCAGATTTTTCCAGGTGTTTCAGGCTGCTCAGGCCAGTGGTCTCCAAAAGAGCATTTCCAGGTGTTCCCTGTTCCTGGTGGGTGTTCAGAAGTCAGTGAGTTTTGCTGCCAAGGCTGGCTGCACAGTTTCTCTCCTGATCTGCTGAGCAAGTTTATGGGAACAGCAAAACGAAGGTTGCTCTAGTGGGGATGGATTTTATTTCCTTTCTGTCATCACAGTGAGAACCCACCTAGAAGATGCAGGAAAGAACAGTGAGCCCCAACATTCTAAATGAATTTCTCAGTTTTGTAGCTTCAGTCTGAGTTGGTTGCTCTCGGCGAGATGCCCGGTCCCGCATTCCCCTGGGAGCCACCCTGGCTGAGGCTCAAGCTGCAGCTCCACCGGGGCTGGGCCGGCTCTGCCGTTAACTTTAACCAGGCCATTGAGTCACCTCGGGAAGCCTCTGGATAATGTTTTTGAGGGAGGTGGAGTTTTCTGCCAGAGTAGAAACTCCTGCCCGGAGAAGGTCCCACTGCTCATCTTAAAAGTGTTGGGGCTGGCTGTGACCTCTCTGCCTTCTCTCCCTCTCCTCCTCAGGCTCCGTGCCCCTCTCCAGCCCGGATGGAGCACCAGGAGAGCGAGTGCCTGGGTGAGCACGGGAAATGCACCCCCTGCAGAAGCTGCATGCCCGGGCAGGAGCTTTCCAAGGTAAATTGGTTGCTCTGGAAGGACCTGGAATCATCCAGCACTGATGCTTTTACAGTGCGAGGTGAATCCTCTGCCAGCCTTCAGAAGGATAATCCTAGGTCCTGGCATGTTAGGAAGAGCTGGGACTGCGGTGGGAAAGGAGAGTTGTTTCCCTCACCCTGGATAGGAGGGGGAGGGAGGCATTTCAGGGCAGGGATTTCAGGTGGCCACTTGAGTTGCCCTATTTCGTTTTTGCTGATGGAAATCTGAGTGTCCTCCCGAGCGAAGCCGCGCTGCCCGACCTGGCTGCATGCTGGGTGGGCACAAGCAGGACGTGGCTGCAGGGGGGTCCTGCCCATCCTTGGCAGTGGGAGTCGTGCTTCCCACCAGACACCCAGCGGGGTCTGTTCCCCCAGCCATGTGTCACTGCCAGAGACTTCCTTCTCCCTAACCATGGCCCGTGGGTCCTGGCTGGGCAGCAAGCAGCATCCCTGAGTGTCCTCATTGGAGCCACTTGGCCAGCATCTGCTGTTGGCTGGGTTTCTGAGGACCCTTTGGGTACCCAACGAAGGACCTTTTGCCCCCAGAGAAGGGACACCCTTCCCCTTGATGCCACTTTGGGACCCGAAGCTGCTCCTTGACACAGTCAAGCACTCCACCTCATGTCTTGCAGGACTGTGGCGATGGCGGCGGGGGGGATGCACAGTGCGTCGCCTGCCCTCCCAGGAAGTTTAAGGACAGCTGGGGGCCTCATGGCTGCAAGCCCTGCCTCTCCTGCACCCTCATCAACCGCGTCCAGAAGTCCAACTGCACAGCGACAACCAACGCAGTCTGCGGGGAGTGCCTGCCAGGGTGAGTGTGGCCGGGTCCTGGCTTGAGCAGAGCCGTGGTGGTTGCACCCGGCAGCATGCGGTGGGGATGGTCAGAGGGGACTTTATCTGAGGCTGCCACGACCATAGAACGTAAGGACATTTGAGGACACTGCTAATGAATGGCGTGCAAATCAGACCCATCTGATGGCCCCCTTGTAGCTCCAGAGAGGGGAAACTGAGGGCTCTCATGAGCAAGCAGTGGAAGAAAACTCTATCCAGGCCTGAGCTGTTCCTGCAGACACCAGGGTAGCTAAGCTTTGAGAGATGAGTGGCTGTAGACCACTACAATGGGTGGCCTGCAAAGAGGAGGAGAGGCCATGATGGGTTTAGGAGGTGCTGAAACGCAGACTGCTGCATACAGCCAGCCTGAGAAATGCCCGAGGGCTGCAGGCTGCATGCTGGCAAGCGGTGGGACTGGTGACCAGTGAGACTCAGGACAAGAGCAATGAGTTGGAGCTCTGGTTTATGAGCCTCTTCTCAGACACAGTTGCAGGCTGGGGTGTTTCTGTACCTTCGTTAATCACTATTGCCCACTTTAGCAGACACCGGGCCAGGGGGGAGGCTGTTCCAGTGATGTCATTCCTTGGCAAAAGTGGCTAGACATGAAAAAATAGCTGTGGGTTTGGCTTCAGCCAGCACTGGAGATACCTGCTGCCTTGGGGCATCCCACCTGCTGGGGCAGGAGCCCAGGGGGAGGGGGAAGGGGGGCAGGAGCCTGGGTGTCGGGCCAGGCTGGGCGCTGCTGAGCCCCTCTGCTCTGCCGGCAGGTTTTACCGCAAGGCGCGGATCAGCGGGCAGCTGGACTTGGAGTGCATCCCCTGCACCAAGCAGACGCCCTCCTCCGAGCCGCAGTGTACGTGCCATCGTCCCTCTGGGGCGGGGTGGGGCGGGTGCAGTGGGGCAGGTTCACGGTGTGTGCAAAGCCATCGTGACCGTGTCGAAGGTGTGCGCTCGGCTGGGCAGCCCGCTCCTCTGGCTGCCCCCAGACCTGCCAGAGATGGCATGGTCATGTCTGGGAAGGGGACGGGAAGGGAGGGGGTGGCCCAAATCTCAGGGTTAGGCTCTAGCGTTCTGTGGCTGGTGTATTTGCAGGTCGGTCCAGAACAAACCTGGTGAAGGTGGCCGTCCCCACCGTACCCCCGCAGGACACGGCCCTTCTTGCACTGACCAGCAGTGCCCTGGTCATCATCGTACTGGTGCTTCTGGCACTCTCCATCATCTACTGCAAGAGGTTTTGGAAGAGCCAGTGCCAGCGAGGTGAGTCGGTGCCTGCAGTGCTTCTCCGCCCTGTGCTGTTCACACATTCCCATGGCCTCTCCTCACCGCGTAGAGCATTGCCCAGTACTGCTGCCCTTCCCAGTCAGAGCTGGCCATTGTCTCCTCCTGGGGTTTCTCGAGGGTGGGCTGGGGTTGAGCGGCTCACTGCAGGGCAGGACCGGAGGACTGGGGCGGGAAGAGGGCAGTAGGTTTGGTGGCTGGGGTTGGGGCACGTTGGCATCCAGCAGCATGCCAGGGCGCTGCCGGCTCCCGGCTCCTCGCCAGCAGACATGCCGCACGGCTGAGGACATGCTGGGGAGGCGAGCCAAACCTTTGCTCAGACTGGTTCTCCTCCATCCTCCAAGTCTTCCTGAGGACTCAGAACTTCTCGGGCCAGCGAGCAATGTTCCCGACCGCGGCGGCGCCCGGCAGATTCCTGTGTGAGGAGCAGATGTCTGGTCCCTGCTGCCTGGGTGTGAAGAACCTGAGCCCCTGCTACAGGCAGGCAGAAGGTACCTGCTCCTGCTGCCTTCCTCTTTCTCTGTAGGGAGAGAGGATGGTGCTGGGCTCCAGTTCACACGGGCCTGGGACTTACTGAGATGTCCTTGGGCAGGAAGGATGGAGCTGGGTGGTGTCTGAGTCCCAGCAACATGAGATTTGGGACCTCACTTAACTGCTTGCAGAGCTTGTACCAGAAATGCTCTTGGGCAGCCCTATAGAACTCTTGATCCCCCCCAGCCCACTCCTGCCCTCCCTGTGACTGGGGGAGAGATCGACCCCACTCAGAACCTTGCAGAAAGACACAGAAGAGGCTTTGCTCAGGTGGTGGTGCAGGGGACAGGGTCTGGCCTCTGGCGGGTTGCTCCCAGCTCTGCCCACAGGGCAGTGGGTTTAACAGTAGGGCTGGCAGACCCCAGAGGGGCTGGGGCAGATCCCAGCTCCGCTGAGCCGTGCCGGTTTCTGGTTTCAGGCCCTGTGGAAGCAGTGCAGTTCATTTCAGATGGGGAAGCTGTGGGTCTCCAGCTCCCCTCTCTCCAGCCAGATGTGGACTTGCCACCAGCTGTCACGGTCGGTGCTGCCTCCAAAGCCCAGCTGGGCAGGAGCCTCCTGGAAAGCCAGCCCCTCATCCGGGCCACAGGGCACGGCGACTGCCTGGCTGGGGTCCTGCCACCCTCTGACCCCAGGCAGGGCACAGCGGAGGCTTTGGCCCCGCTCTCCTCCTGCGCCTCTGAGATGCAGCACAAGTGGCCGCATGCCCCAGTGGAGTGCACTGAGCTGGATCTCCAGAAGTTCTCCACCCAGGCAGAGTTCGTGGGCAGCGAGCGGTCGGAGGATGCGGCAAGCCGGGCAGTGCAGAGGATCCCAGCAGAGACCAGTGGCATGGGGCAGGAGGGGGCCCGGCACCCCCCCTCCACCTTCCCAAATCCCACTGCCGAAAGCAGGGAGCAGACGGTAAGTTCCTTCGGCCTTGTGACTCCAAACCATTGCCAGACCCCTGGGGCTTGGACACAGAGGGCTGGGCTCACTGGTGAGTAGGGGACATAGACTGTGGCTCGTTAGTATCTGAGACTAGCTGGTAATTTCCAGAAATGGTTTGGCACTGTGTCACTCAATGGACCGTCAGCCATGGAGATGTGACCTGCTGAGGTGGTTTTGGATACTCAAAGACCAGAGTCAATGTATTGAGTGTATAAGCATATCTTTAACTGATGTGCTCCCGAGTGCTTCCTGTCCTCTTGCTCTCCAGAAAGCTGACCTGGCAGTGGGGGGAGCTGGTTCCTCCTGCCTCTCTGGTGAGCTCATAATGAACTCAGTGACTAATGTCACTGAGGCTCAGAAAATCTCTGGCAGAGAGGTGCATTTAAGAGCTTAGCTCCAGGTGACCATTTATGGAAGTAGTTTGCTGGGAGGCCCTGGAGCATCCTGAAGATGTCGTTGGCTCTGTGGGATGGTAGTGCTGGAAGGAGAAGCCTTGAGCCTCTGTGATGGCCCTGGGAGCAGTGACAGGTGTTGCTTTTCTTGTCATACTGCCTCCAATTTCAAGGTCTTTGTCTTCCCAGGTGGATGATGCCCAGACCCTCGTGACTCAGATCAGCAGCACAGCAAAGGGTAAGTGTCTTCCAGCCTCTTCTTTCTTCTCCAAGTATTGGGCTAGAGGAGTGCAGCAGATTCTTGGAAGGAGCTCCTCCAGAAGCCCACCATGGCTACATGGAGATGCCAGTTAGCACAGGGACTTGCCTGACTTCTGTTGCCTTTGGTGCTAGTTCACAGGGTAGATTTTCTGTGATGCTGCCTTGAATGGTCCTCAGGTGGGTAGCGGATGGACAGTTGGGTGTCACCAGTTACCAGCTTTCCTGGGACTGAGCCGGCTCCGTGTTGCTGAGCTCTGAAAGTTATGTTAGAGGAGCAATTCTGCTGCTCAGCAGGGTTAGGGGCTGTCATCTGGCTGCTCCATTTATCCTTATCCTAGGTGGACAGGCTGGTTTCTAACCCAGCTTCGCTGTGTTGCTGCCCCAGGTCTGCCAGTAGCAGAGCTGCCCCATTCCTTGGTGCAGTCGCTTGCCTTCTTGTTGGACCCTTCCTTGAACGGCGTGAAGAACTTTGGTCACGTGGCGCTGGAGCTGGGGGTCACACCCCAGCTGCTGGGACGGATATCTGGGTTCGAGCAGCTCGTCACTCACTTCACCTACTCGGGAGACGTGGTCACCATCCCGCTCCTGGCCCAGGCTCTGCAGCGGCTCCAGCGGTTCGATGCCTTGCTCCTGCTCTGCGACCACTTCGCCCTCAGCCAGGCTCAGGGCCGCCAGCACTAGAGAGGACCGGGTGGGACGGAGGAAGCTCCAGGCACAGTGTTGTACTGGCACCGGAGAGGATCTGGTAGCCCCATGGTCACATCTCTGGTGTGCACAGGGGGAGTCCATGGAGATGGTCTTTGCATCACAGGACAGCAGGACGCAATGGGGAGCATCCCTCCTCCCTGGGGGAGCACCGGCAGCTGCAGCCATGCCTCCTCCCAGCCCCCGGAAGGTTTGCTCAGACCCTCTGGAGGCCGTTACTCTCCAGCCGTGTTGACGCCCTTGTCCAGCAGCAGAGTGACATTGGTGCCCGTGCCCTCTGCAGTGAGCCCAGTGCTGCCTGCGCCACTGCCATTGGGTCTCTGGGCCATGGGGTTTGTTCTCTGCGGGCAGCCACTCTCCAATGAGCCCAGCCCTTGCCTCCCTGCCATCACAGCTTTCCTGTCCTTCCCCTGGCCCATGCTCTGTTTTCCTGAGCGCTGGTTGCCACTTTGTTGGTTTACTTTTTGCTCGCCCCTCTCCCCCTGTGCCAGAGAGGGTCCTTGGGGGAGGACCTGGCCGTGGTTGCCGTACAGGGCTCCAATCTTCTGTCTCCTGGTGCCAATCCAGTACCATCCCCGTCGTGTTCTCCTTGTGAAGCAGTGCAGTTTTATGTCAGGAGCCTTGGACTGACCCCTGGGTGGGTCCTTGTCACAGTGCAGTGCAGTGGCTGCCAGCCCGGGCAGGTGCTGGCTCATTGCCCGGGCTCCTGCCATGCACCCTGACCATCTCCTGACCACCACCTCCTGAGTGCTGAGGCTTTGCAAACCACCCTGTGGCAGGTGACACGGGGTGGCAGAGGCAGGGCAGCTTCAGCCCTGTGCCCTGAGAGCAGCCAGCACCAGGCAACAGCTGGAGGCTGAAGCTGTGGCCGTGTCTGCGTCTCAGTCACTGGTGACATCCCTGGGCCAGCTTGCTTAAAAATAATCTCTCATTGTTTTTGTGGTTTTTTTTTTTTTTTTTCATTGGTTGGTTTGGTTTTTTCCCCTGCCTGAAAATGGCCTATTTTTTCTCATTTCTGGGAGTAGCTGCCAGGGAGGGGAGCACCCTCCCGCCTTTCACGTCTTCCCAGAGGATTTGTCAGAGCTTGCAGCTGTCTGCCTGCGCCAGGGTCTGGCTGTTGTGCCCCCGGGCTGTTCTCCAGAATCAGACCCCAGCCTCTGGGGCACGATGCGGGGCTTTGCCAGTGGCCAGATAGACAGGGCCTGCGGGACGAGCGAGAGCGCTGCCCTTGCCACAGCCTGGTGTGCCTGCCAGGGTGAGGTGTCGCGGGGCAGCCCGGCACGCGGGGAGCCGCCCTGGCACGGCGGCCGTGGATGCCATTCCCACTGAGGTCATGGGAGAGCAGCCAGGCTGTGGTGGGCGGTTTGACACCGGGCACCTTTGGGTGGCATCTGTTAAGTGTCACCCTGGGTTGCCCCAGGACCCATGGGTGGGTCCAAGCCAGCAGCTCTTGCTCTGGCTCTTTGCTGCTTTGTTCCTCAACGCTGTGGCTGGATCCAGCGAGCGCTTTCTGCTTCTTCCTCTCACGGTTACCAGGGTCCTCGGCCGCGCAGGCTGCCAGCAAGCGGCACTGTTACCCTGCCACCCGCCCTGGCACCCGCGGGGCATCCCCGGCCCAGCACTGCCTTTTATCTGACCACAGTACTCAGAAAAAGCGGGTGACCTTCTGGGAAGGCAGCCCTTGCCTCAGATCTGCCCGAACACGGGTATTAATAGCTGCTGGTTGCTGTTTTGTTGGTTTTTTTTTCTTTTTCTCATTAAATGCTGTTAAGACTTGAATGTGCACAGGATGTGGTCAGATAAGGGGAGGCACGGGCAGTTTCAGCTGGATGTGACACTTTCTCTCCCCCGCTGTTTGTTTCTGCCAAAGTCAAGGTCATTTTATTGCTCTTTGCTCTGCAAGACCTGAAGTATTAAACCTTGTACCCGTTTTTTGCCGGGGTGAGTCAGGCTTTCATTACGTGCTTGGTCTGTTACGGAGCAGTCAGGAAAAGTATTGCTAAAGCAAACGCAGCCTGGGGTCAGGGTTTTTTTTTGTCTGAGGTTTGTTTGTGGCAGGGAGAGAGCATTTGAATTAATCACATAACAAAATAAATATTTAATCCCTCTGTGGACACACTTAGTCACTTCCAGCGGGAATTAAGATAAATTCATCTACAGCGTCTGAGTAAGAGCACTCGTGCAGCTCAGCTCGGGCTTTGAACTTGGAATGGTTTGGGTGGCTCGTTCTGCATGTCCCTGTGTGTCACCGGTGCCACCAGTGGGTGGTCCTCGGTGCCCAGCATTGCAGTAGCTGGGCAGGACGGCAGAGCTGGCTGCCTCCTGTCCTATGGCCACATCAGGAGCAAGGGATAGGCAGGACCGGCTGTTAAGTTTAAAAACAGATAATGAGGACATCGTCCCACGTGTGCTGCAGGTCCTTGCGCCTGTCCCTTCTGCACAGCCAAGCAGTTAGGCTGCTGGGCCACCAAATGCATTATTTTATTTGTATTTTATTTTTCTCTCTTCTTCAAAGAAATCAACCCTATTCCTTCATAGTTTAGTCTTGTTGGTTTTTTTTTTTAAGGTGAACTATTGTTTTTCAGCTGTTTGATATCTGAGCAATATTGTTTATGGTCAGAACTTAAGCTCTGCCTCGAGGCTGAGGAGGTGGCGTGTTGGGGGGTGGTGTGGTTGTGCCAGGCTGTATAGAGCGCACAGGGAGGTTTGTGCCAGGCCATGTACAACGTGCAGGGTGGGTTTGTGCTGTGCTGCTCCTTGAGCCCCAGCCGTGCCCTGGGCACGCTGCCTGCAGCGCTGGGCTGGCAGCAGCAGGCGGGGTGGGTCAAGTGCATTTGAACTGTTCTGAGTCCCATGCAGAGCCCTGTACATGATCTCGGTGTGAGTCGTTGTGGCTGGTGCTCCGGGGAGGCTTGACCCTGCACGAGAGCGTTGTGGGACGGGGCATTTCAGCAGTGGAGCCCCCCCAGCGCCCACCCAAAGGCTGCTCCCCACTCGTACTGATGCCCATAGTGGGAGCCCTCCTTTCAGCTGTGGTGACAAAATCAGTGGTGTTTACATGAGCCAGAATTTCTATACAGGTGGCCTTTAAATCCCCCCGCCCCATCCTTGGGACCCTGTTGGCCAGAATGCCACAAGCCCAGCTGATGCCCTCAGGAGACAGGGAACCATGAGAGCCTGGAAAAAGGGGCATAACGCTGCGGTTTGGATATCGGAAATGGTGTCGGTCCCTGGGCAGTGAATTTTTTTTAGCTGGGAACCAATGGACTTAATACTTGACTTTTGCTTTTTAATAGTATTTTCAGCACAATGCGTGGAATGCAGGGGAAGGAAATTCCCATAGCACTGGATCTCGCGTTGCAGCATCAGGAAGCTGTTCATGCCAAGCTGGCACAGCTCAGAAAGAATTGAAAGAAATCAAATAATTCAGCATCTGTACAAACTTTAGCTGGGGCTGAACAATGGAAATACTCTTGTGCAGTGGGATTATCTTTTTACCAGTGATTGTTTTTTGACACCACTTGTGTCTGGAAGTCTGATTTGGAGAGGAATTTGTGATAAGTTTAAATCCAGCCCTGTTCTGGAAAGCTCTTAAGCATAGACCTAAAATAGGCACATATTTAAATCCCATTCAAGTGTTTGTTAAAATGAACAGTCGGTACATCCTTGGGTGCTTTTCTTGAACAGGGTGCTTATAACGATTGTACCTTCAATGTGCTCTTACAGGAGCAGGCAATACTGAAGAAAACTTTGTTTTCATGTCTGGGCACACTTCTCAGAAAAGTCTGCAAGCGTTAGGGGGAAATGCCCTCTGTGGTTTGGATTGCTTAATAATGCAGACTCTGGTGCTTAAAAAAATAATAATAAATAAATCCATTTCTGTAGCCATGTCTTTCCTAGGGGAATACATGGTATTTTTTATAGTGGATGTTATTTTTCTTTAAGGTTATGAATAGGTTATTTATATTTTTGTAAATTGTGTCATTACCATTGTAATTCTGAAGCAGAGTTGTTCCTGTTGTTTCTTGGGGTGATGTCTGTATTCAAATAAAGCAGTAGCTGAAGCTCCTGCCCTTTTTGTTAAACAAGGGGTGTGTGTGTGCCCCACATTCCTCCCAGACCTGGTGCTCGGATGCTGTGTATTTGTAGTTCAATAAATTTCAGAGCTGGAGGTGCTGATTCTGGGTGAGTTTTGATTCCTCTCCCCTCCTTCCTGTGGGTCAATCTGTGGGGCAGGGGTGTGCAGACAAGCGTGGCCCCCAGCCCCTGCACACCCAGGGATGCAGTGCAGAGCCTGCCCTTGGGGCATCCCTGTGGCCAGGGACCTGCACGCTGGCTACGGGAGTCTCGGTGGAGGGGGTGGTCTGGCAGGGGCAGGTGGCACCTCTCAGAGTGATGCTGTCGCAGCTGAGTCCACCAGCCTTGTGATGCTGGTGTGGGAATGTAGCAGGAACAGCTTAAATGGTGCTGCTGGAGAGGAGCAGCCGTGGCCTCCAGCCCCTTCCCCTGAGGTGCCTGCCCTGGCCAGGGCACATCAGCTGCTGTTTGTTGTGCAGGCTTAGTCTTCCTCAGATGGGTCAGATCGTGGGTGGGGTTTGTTGTGTATCTTGGGAAGAGGCAGGAGACAAAGACCCTGTGAGCAATACCCTGTGAGCTCCTGTTCCTGAGGCTTTGCTGAGGAGCAGCTCTTTCAACTTGGTAATCACAGCATTCATTGAGTCTGTTCATGCCCTTACACTTGGTCTGTTCTTTAATTATTAGGATGAAGGATATGATGATTTTCTTTTCCAATTAAAGCTATTATACTTGACCATACTCTCGCAGGCTCGTTAGGTGCTTGCACTGCTGTAGCTGCTTCCCAGCACAAAGAGCACCCGCACGTGATGCTGTTGCGCGTGGTCCTGTTGCTGCTGAGATGGTGCAGTGGGTACGGATAATACAGCCACGGGAGTCAAGGCCCAGAAGAGCCAGTCATTCATCACTGAATGCAGAAACGGCATTGTAGAGCTGTTCAGCATGTGGCTTCTAAAGAAGCCTTTCCTGTGAAGATCCTTGGGTGAGTAGAACCTCTATTTTCACAAATGCTCAAAAATAATAGACCCTGAGTTACCAGTGAGGTGAGCTTGCTGCTGCACTGAGAGCAACCAGTCCCCTGGAGGGTCTACAAGGGGTAAGTGATCCCAGTGACTCCGCCTGGGCTGAGCCCCGAGTGAAGATGGAGGTGGATGGTGCAGATGGGTGGGATCAGGAGGAGCCCAGTCCTCCCACGGGTGAGGCAGGTCCTGGGAGTGGGCTGAGAGCCCAGCCTGTGCCCCGAGGCCCCTGGTGCTGCAGGAAGGCTGTGCTTGGAGGAGAGCACCCAAGGTGGGGAGGGTGGGGAAGGAGCAGCCTCTTGCCTGCTGTGGGGATGGGAATTTGACACGTGCTTTGCCTCACCTTTGAGTGACTCCTTGGTTTGGGGCTGGAACCATCCAGGGCTTTGCATTCTCAGGTGTCTGGGGACTGGCCACGCTGCAGTAGGTAAGGTGTGGGTGGGTTTGGCCCCACCTCAAGGGTCTGCTCTTCTGCAGAAGTCCCTGGGGTGGCCACTCCCATGCAAAGCAGATGCTTACACCCAAACCAGCAGATCCCTGGGAACAAGAGGTTTACACCCTGCTCTGCTCCTTGTCTCAGAGTGGTTGTGTTATCTGGTCTCACCCCATCTTTGGCTGATGCACAAGGAGCGATAATAAACTCTGTTCCCCCTTGGAGTACTTGGGATTCTTGTTCTTAGCACCATGATCAGAGCTGTCAGAAAGAACATACGTACTCTGTGCAAGCAGCAAAGTGGGGGGTTGGATACCAGCTCCAAGGTGCTGGGGAGAGAAGAGGGTTAAGGGGGTGAACTCAAGGAGAAAGCCGGTAATTAAATTTCGTCTCCTTTTCCTGTCAGGAGGGGCAGGCCCAGCTGCTTCTCAGCTCCCTCATGCTCTGCTCATGCCTCTCGTGTGGGGATTGCTCGTCCCCGTAGGCATCAGTCACGGGTAGTGCCCCAGCAAACCGCTTGTGCTGCGGGACTTATCCTGCTCCACCTGACACCTCCACACTCCCCTTGGCACCGAGCCTTGGAAATCTGCCCCGAGTCCCCCTGCCCAGGGACGAGAGCACAGCCAGGTAAAGTTCGGTGGCTGAAAAGGAAGACAACTCCATTAGAGAGAACTGAATTTCCAGCCCCAAGTTTCTTTCCTCCTTCACTTTTTTCCCTTTCCCCACAGATGATTTCTTATTGTTGGTTCTCTGCTTTCCCCATCATGCCCAGCTCTCCTCTTACTGCTGCTCTGGGGGACACAGGGGCAATCACCAGTGAATGAAAATACACATTTTACAGAGCATTATTGAATTATGGACCGTGTTTGCCAGGAGACAAATTTATTTTTCTTTTGCCTTCCAACCTCACCTTTCAAACCTGTGGGCTCTCTCCGTGCAGGTTTCAAAAAGCAGCTGAAAAGCTTTGCTGTGGGCGTGTTTGGGATGCCATGTCTCTGGCTGTGCTGCATCACCCACGCAGTCATTGCAAACATCAGCCCCAGGCTTTGCTGGGAGAAGAAACCACGTCCCGGCAGGACCCTCTCTGGTGTTGGATTCCCTCCAAAGTGGAAGAAGGGGAACCAGCCCCTCCCACATTGCCCTGCCCCAGCACTGGGGATGAAGGGCTGGGGAATAGGGCAGGGTGGTGGGAGAGTTAGGAGGACGTTAATAAGAGCAAACCCTCTCAATGGGAACCAAACTGGAGGGAGAAACAACAAACCAAAAGAAAAAATAGATTAAAAAATGGGGCATGATTCCTTTTATTGGCAGAAGTTCAGTTTTAAGGGAAAACATTGCAGCTCCAGTCAAAGTCTTGCTGATGAAAAACAAACACTCTTTGTCTTCAGAGACAGCCTGATGCTTATGATTATCACTGTTCCTCAAAAATACATTATTACCCCAGTGAAACTCCTGTATTCCTTCCCTCAATCCTGGTGGAAAATGAGGCTTTTTGCGAGGGGCCAGCCTATTTCTGTGTGGCAATTACAGTGTGAAGGGAGCCAACAGTCTGGATAATGGGCTGATTTTGGATTTGAATGCAGCTGCACTGGGGAACAGCCTTAGCGAAAGAATAAAGTGTTTTTGCAACCCATTCACTACCTCTTCAACCTCCCCCTCATGTCCTCCTCTGAGCTGTTTTTACAGAATTAGTGGATTATAAATACTTCAATCAAGTGCAGTAACAATAGGGCCAATTTTCTTAATTTTGTACCTCCTATGGTTAATTTAAAACAAGTCGCACTAAGGAACACTCGGGGTTTTCTCCCCAGCCACCCCCAAAGGCCAGACGGGTCAGACACGACCCCAAGCTGGGTGCTGCGTCCCGCGCTGGCCGATGCTGCTGGGTGGGTGCCACAGGACAGGGGCACGTGGTGCAGCAGCTCCATCAGCAGAGCTCCGCTGGGACAGAGGTGCGAGCTGCTCTGTGTACTCACCCTGGTCATGCCCAAGAGGGTCCCAAAGCGTGCACCTCTCACCCCAGGCACAGGCAGGGACGTGCTCCTGCCCTGCGTGCCACAGAGGGGTACTGGAAATGGCATCCTAGTGCCCACAGCAAGTGTGTGTTTGCATGTGGATAAATTATGTTTGTTTATATTTATTTGAGACGTGAAGAGGAAAGGCTCATATCCTCCACTGCTGGGAAAGGGTGGGGGGGGGGGCAGGCAGAGAATGTATTAGCAATGCTTGCTAG
>JANIJG010008112.1:0-10555 GCA_024611175.1 Megaceryle torquata | reverse complement strand
AATAGCTAAGAAAAAAACCAAACCAAACACCACAAAAAAACCCCCGCAAGAACACATCCTGCTTCAGGCAAAAGTAAGTATCTGTGTGAATTCTGTTTGCTAACATCAAAACTTGTTAGTCCATAAAGACCACCAGGAAGAGAGTATGACTGTCTAGAGGCCTGGAAGAAACTGAAGTGGATTGTAAAAATCTTGAATCTACTACCAGAGTAGGCACTAATACCACTCTCATTGCAATAGCAAGGAACATGGTGAAAGCTGCTTTAGGACACTCACATAGCACTGACGTAGAAAGAGACTAATATGCTCATTCTCATACATGGTCTTTCATCCATGGTGCCAGAAGCAAAGGACAAGCTTAAGCCTAGGAAACTGAGTTTCAAGCAGCTGTTTTTTTGTTGTGTTTTGTTTGTTTGTTGTGTTTTGTTGTTTTTTTTTGTTTTTTGTTTTTTTTTTTTTTTTGTAATAAATCATCCAGGAGGCTACTCAAAGACTCACTTCTTTAGTTACCTATCAGGGTAAGCATCACTTTAACCTCAGGTCATATAACTGCTGTCTGGAAACCAAGGTATTAATAAACTCAGAGGTTGTAGAATTTCAAGAAATTACAGCCCAGACATTTATTTCAAATCACAAGCTTGCTTTTTAGGTCCTACACTACCACCTGTCTGGTACTATTTTTATTTTTTTTTTAATAGAGTTTGTAATCTTACAGAGTTGCTTCAGAAATACACATGCTAGTGTTTCTGCAGTATTGCTTCAAGGACAATTCCATTGCTTAGTTTCAGTAACTGGTATAACTAATCTTGAAGTATGGATATGCAACAGATGAAGTAATAAATGTCAGGTAGAATGTACGGTACTGCATGATGCTCTCATCACCTCTGTGAAAAGCAAAGTTAGAGAATACATTTCCTTCATCAATGAAATAAATATTTGAGAATGTAACACAGTTTTGGCAAATATTTGAACTCCATTTGAAATTCTTAGCATATATGTAATTATAAACTGCAGAGACACGCTAACTACATCTCTGAAACCATAAGTAAATCATATTTTCTACATATGGTAGTTTAATATTTACAAAATAGAACAATATAATACCATCTGTCCAACATTTCCAGCCTCATCGTTTTCCTAGCTCTGCTTCATGTAAATAGAAAAATATTGCTTTATGCAAACTAGAAAGAAAAATATTGCCCAAGTGATTAATCTAGCAATCTGTTATGCAGTCAGGCAAATAGTCCAGTACTAAGGTAGGAGAAGGCTCACTCATCACTTGCTGAATGTAAAATATTGTGAAGAGACAACACATCCAGAAAGTTTCAAATCACTTCCACATTAATTTCAAGAACTACATAGATGGTTTAGGTTATTATAAGCTCTGATGAAGACAGCATGCAATGTACACAAAATTCAAGTTATTGCTGTACACTAAGAGCCGATGGATTAATATAAAAAAGAGTTGTTTGTACCAGACAGGTCTAAAGGTCTTTGAATACACATGTGAATGTTTATTTTAGCAGGAGACATTCCAATATTTCAAGTCAATTGAGGCTCTGTCTATCTATGTTAAACTAAGTCCAGAAATGAGTAGTAGCTTCTTGACAGACATGACAAATACTACCTCTTCCTATGGTTCCAAGCATATAGCCTAACTAGCTATAAAACATAAAAAAATGTAAGAAAAGCAAGATCTAGAAGACTTCTTCAGGTAGAACACTGGAGTGTAATGCTGTGTACAGCTGTTTTAGGAAAAAGTGAAGTCAGTCAGGGCTTCACTCAATGTTCAGTACATATACAATTTTATAGCAAAAAAAACCCCCAAAACCAAAACCACTATTAGCACAAGGTGATACAGCCAATCACTTCCCTTTTGTTCATAGTCATTATAAAAGAATTATTATCAGTTGTACTCCACTAAGAGGATTCTGTTGTATTATTCCTCAATGAGTTTAAAAATCACTTAGGAAGATAAATAAGAATGGTAATAAGAGGTCATTTTGTTCTGTTAAATATGAAGACAGATGTTTTTATTCCTAAGACCTAGTATTTAGTAGAATAATTTATTTCAGTTCCACTTCCCATAGTATCCTTCACATTTCAGAATTGGCATCATAAACTTGTGATAGCTCTGTCTACACAGATTATTAATCTAATGCAATGGAAGTGAGATGTCATCAGTGAGAGCTTTGAAAAAGTTTAACATTAAGTTACTCACATATGAACTTCTCTTGTCACTTAGTGTAGTAAAACACATTAAATATATATACTATACAAATATATATTTCAAACATATATATGATTTATAAGATACTAGAGAAAAAGGAGGTAATATTTGAACAAAATCTGAAAAAAAAAAAATCTCTGCTCCAACTACTAACTCCATCCAGCAACTTCTCAATCATTTATTTTCTTGAAAAACCATCCAAACACTCAAAAAAAATGAAAAGCCTCCTTTTGTTTGTATTGAAAAGTGTGTCAACCAAAACATACTGTATTCTACTACAGTTTCCACAATGTAAATTTGGTACAATATAGTTGAACATTTTTATGCTACATCAATAGATCTGAATGCATTTCAGAATTTACTTTTGAGCAATGAGACAGCACTTTGCTATGGAGGGGTCTTTCTAAATATGTTGGGCCGCTGCCCTCTCCCTTTCAGTGAGTTTATGTGAAGGCAGTAAAAAGGAAAGGGCACAGCTATGAAGAAAAAACAAGGTGTAGCATGGAATCAACATGGAACTATGGAGACAAGTGAAAACTACAGAAACTTTGGTGTTTGGATAGCTGTGGCAGTGGTGTCTAAGAAAAACAAGTAGAATGCAAGATATAGCTGGGAGCACTGTATTTTTTGTGAAGGTCCTAATTCTGATTAGCATAGTTCTCTGACCATAGATACACTGTAGGCTACTGGTATGCTTTGATGTCATGTAGTAAGCAAACTTACTGAAAGCAGAACCACATAACCCCAGTAAATGATTACATTAGTATTTCATACTTAACATGCTTTAAAAACTTGGGTTCATTACTCTTGAACATGAAGAAATTGCTAAATTTTTAAGTGGTATCAAGTTCAATCCCAAAACAAACATTCGCCCAGATAATTTTTTTTCTCCTTATGGAGACTTCTAAGGATATTCTGTTTAAAGCCACTGATTTCCAGATAAAAGTGAATGGGCTTGAATGAAAATTACACTAAGACAATCCTGGAAAAACTAGATTCTCTCAAATTTCTATTATTTTCTATTTTTCGTATACTTTGAAACATCAAAAAGAGTGCTTTGGGTTTTTTTGAAATACTATACTTTACACCCATTTGGACTCCTAAGCCAAAATGAGTTAGCAGAAACTATTAATTATACAATGAACTTGTTAAGCATCAGAGAGTTAAAGGATATTTTCATTTAAGGCAAATTATTAAAAAAACCCAAACCAAACAAACAAACAAGGAAAAAAGAAAAAAGAAACAAAAAAAAAAAAAAAAAAGAAACAGAAAAAGAAACTGGAAATTCTATGCAGTGGGTCTTTGGAGATTAGATACTAACCAGAATCAACAGCTAAATAGGTGCATTATTAGTCTTGACAAGGTCTGACAAAATGCCTTTGCTTACTGAGAAGGGTAGTTAATAACAAGGTGAATTCAAAGCCTGACTTCTTCAGCATATTCCAAGTCTGGCCTTGGTCATGAGACAGAATGTCATTTGAAATTGTTTATAGCAGATTACGTTGGATTTTATGATGCTTATTTCACATACCTGTGATATGTATTTCAGATTCTTTGCTTTTAATATTTTACACCTGCATTTGAAGTTAATTCCTTTCCTCTTCCACCTCCCCACCATTTACCTTTTCGTTATGGATGTTCTAAGGCACCTACTCTTAGGTACTATGAATTGATTTGCTAAGAGTATTATATGGTCATTTTGCAGGTTGTTGACTTTCACTGATCATGTGTTGGAATGTCTGCTAAGTTCCTTTTATGTTATGTAGGGCAAACAAATGCTCACATTTCCAGAATAACAGAGGAGTTGTCAGAGAAGAGTGAAGAGTTGGTTCGGTACCAGGAAGAGATCTCGTCTCTCTTGTCTCAAATTGTTGATCTTCAGCATAAACTGAAAGAAGTAAGGGAATGCAGATGAAGAATGTGTGTGCATGTGGTGTGTGCATGTGTGTGTGCATGTCCACACCAGTGCTTTACAGACAGTAAAAATTAGCTTGCAAGCTAACTTGCAACTCAAGGATCAACTCAAGGAAATCAACTGAGAAAATGATGAGCACCTTTTTGTTCTTTCAGCATGTGATTGAAAAGGAAGAACTGAAACTTCACTTACAAGCTTCCAAAGATGCTCAGAGACAACTGACAGCAGAGGTACTTAAGGCTTATATATATATATATATATTTAGATAAATATTTGGAATCAAATACAAGAGGAAAAAAAACAATAGTTCCCATTCTCTCTTAGTTTTCTGATTAAGTAAGGCTCTTAATTTTTCATTGTGGTTGGAGTCATATGATTGGAGGAAAAGAAAAATTATTTTTATTTATGTCTACACAAATGTTTTTGTAGTTCACAGGAGTATGAAAGGCAAGGAAGGTGTTCCAAGTAGGGAAGTATTACTATTCTTAATAATGACAAGAGAAAAAAATAATGTTTTAGAGTGAGCATTACTGATGGTATCAACAATACTGTAGCTCATTAGACTTCAAGGAAGTTCTCTTTTTTGCTTCTTTTGCATCAGCAGTTACTGCATTTGCAGAGTTTTCTGATGTATTTTCCTTTGGATTTTATCATACATCTTCCAAGTCTTAATTTGGATTTCATGCTTCACCACTAAAATTGGTGCAGTTGCTTTGCTGACCGTTGTCTGTTTCAGGTGTTGGCGCATGCTGTGCAGTTGGAAAAATGTTACAGTGTTGATTCAGTTGATAGGGGTTTCTGTAGGAGTTAGTTCAGTTTAATTCTGTCTTTTATTTGAAGCATACTGGTGTTACTTGGTCTTTTCTGTTTCAGCTACATGAGTTGCAAGATCGAAATGCAGAGTGTCTGGGAATGTTGCATGAATCACAAGAAGAAGTGAAGTTGCTGCGCAGCAGGGCTACCTCTGTTGCTTGTCTCTGTCACCATCAGTCATGTGGAGCATTTCCTGTGGTAATAAATACTGCTTAGCAAGGCATACACAGACTGGCACGTTGGCATGGAGTAGCATAAACCTATATGAGTAAAACAGTCATTAGAGTAGCTGCAGCAGGAACTATTTTGTAGAAGGCAAGGGAGCCTTGTAAGAAGTGCTCTTACAATTGTAGCTTAACTTAAGCAACCAGAGTAAGGATTACCAAGAAAAAGCAGATGTTGCTAATGAAAACTGAACCCATACTGATTATACCTAGGTATAGTTACAGTGGAAAACTCCCTCCCATGACCTTTCTTCAGAGATGTCGTGGTTTAGGGTCAGGGCAGCCTCTTAGACCGATAACAGATACTCTCTGTTAACCCCCCTCCCTCCCCAAAGGGCAGGAGAAAGGGAATAAGGGAGAAAGACTTAGAGATTAGAAAAGTAAACTAGAACAGCTTGAATGAAAATTGAAATAATAAAAATAGAATATATACAAATATATACAAACCCATTATCAAACCCAACCCCCCAATGGTAATTACATCACCATCACTGCTGATGCTGTGGAGCAGGCACTGGGAGAGTCCCAGATCGGGCCCCGCAGCAGATGGGAGCTGTGTTCAGGAGCTGGATTCTGGTGCTGGATTCAGGAACACACCGACTGGGATCGAAGGCAGAACTGACAGAGTCCTCCTTGGATGCTCTGAGGAAGGAACTGAAAGAGGACCTGAGCCAAGCCAAGCAAAGCTGGCAAAAAGGTCCAAGAGGGGAGAAGAGCCTGGGAAAGACCCTCCAGATCCCTTTGCTTTATACCCAATATGACGTATATGGGCTGGAATCCCTTGTTGGTCAGTTTGGGGTCACCTGCCCCGTCCACTCCTTCCTGCAGGTGCAGCCTTTCACTCTCCTGCACCCCCCCAATGTGGTGCACAGGATCCAGCAGTGGCCTTGGTCCGCACCCCAACCCTGGGCACTAACTCTAAAGGTGGGGTGTTCTCACTGCCAGGAGCAGACACTGTCTGTGCAAACAGGCTGCTGACTTCAGACAGTGCAGTGAGTTAGAAGAACTGAGATGAAAAGTCAAATGACTGAACAGAATTACTTCTGTTCTCACTCAAACCAGGACAAGAGATCAAAGGGTTTGTCAGAAACATACTGATACCAGGAAAACAAATTGAGAATTTTTTGAGTATTTCTTTAAAGATCTTTTCTGCTAAAAAAGGAAGACTTGAATCTAACCTTTGTCATTTTTTTCTGGTTTCTATTTGTCTCTAGGATTCCCTTGCAGCAGAAATTGAAGGAACAATGCGGAAGGAATTGAGTCAGGGTGACAGATCTGTTCTCTCCAAGCAAAAGTGTGTTTTCAGTTTTCTTTGTACTATTTTGACTTTTTTCTATGTGCTTGTATTAAGTAAGGTGAAATTGATTTCCATAAATTATAAACATTGATATAAACTTACTCTTTAGTAAGTTTTCTATGCTGATGCACAGGACTAGTTTTATGAATTTTTTATGCTTATGGAAAAATTCTCAGGCAAATTAAATTATAGCTTAAAGGCTGGTAACAGTTTCCAAAGCCTTGAAGACCTTTTCCTGGAGATCCTACTTCTGGACAAGAAGTAATAAATACCTGCTTATGAAAGCATGTATATGTTAAATGTATGCTCTTGAATGTCTTCAGGGCATTATCAAAAGAGGTTCAGGTCTTTTAAGTCAAAGTGAGTGGTAGTTCTGATATTTAATAGAGTAGTAGTCCTGAAAACATGAGTGTCTTAGGCAATCCTGTTTTTCTGGACTAGAATCTTTAGTTGAATCTCTGCAGACAACTGAAAGTTTGTTGTTCAGAGGTTTTTCTTTATTACATATTTTTCAAAATACTTCTGAAAACCACATTTGTTTCATTGTCTTTTTTCTGTAGGGGTCAACAGAAACGAGTATTTGACACTGTCAGGGTTGCTAATGTCACTCGTGGCCGCTACTCTTCGTTTCCTGCCCCATTGCCAATCCCTGGATCTAATCGGTCAAGTGTTGTTATGACAGCAAAGCCCTTCCAGTCTGGTGTACACCAGTTGGAAAGCCACACACAGATGTCCCAGAGGAGCAGCTCTGAGAAGAACTTGAAGTGAGAAACACAGCCTGTTATCTTCTTTCTAAACTGATTCAAAACTAAATCCAGACTGGACCTCTGCTATGTAAGAGAGAAATAGTTAATTTCATGGTCTTAATATCTACTAATATTTTATATTTCTCACAGAGACACTCGTAATCCTGACCAGCCAGGAACCCCTGGAGACAATGATGTAGTCACAGCTCTGCACAGACTCTCCCTCCGTTGTCAGAACTACCTGAGTGAGAAGCAGTTCTTTGAGGAGGAATGGGAGCGAAAAATGCATTTGCTGGCTGAGCAGAAAGAAGGGATTAGTGGCTGTAGTACACCAACAGAAGGCTGTTTTTCCCTGGGTACAAACTCGGAATTCACTGATCTCTCTGCCAGCTCTACTAATCTCCGTGTCCTCCTACCAGAAAAATTGCAAATTGTCAAACCCATTGAAGGTAAGAGGTTGATCTTCCTTCCCTTTCCAGCAGAAGGAGTTTACCTTAATTTGCCAATAATTTTTTGTTGGTGTATGTACAGCTAGGTGTGATAGGCAGTAAGAGGAAGTTGTAGTATTTGGTAGACTATGAGCCAACTAGCTCATCAGTATCACTTTCTGCTTGGCTTTCTTACACAGCGCTAAGCGTTAGGCTTTTTTAAGTGTCATGTGTATCACAGTGCCAGCACCAGATGTTTTGATGATGAATTAGAGTAACTTAGTACCACAGTAGGTTATGGCTCTCTGAGACTCTTCTCTTCTGTCACACCAGGATCACAGACCCTTTTTCACTGGCAGCAGCTTGCTCGACCCAACCTAGGCACCATTCTTGACTCAAGACCAGGTGTTGTTACAAAAGGTTTTACCCCTCTGCCTGATGATACTGTGTACCACATCTCTGACTTGGAGGAGGATGATGAGGAAGAAGGTGAAGGAGGTATAACATTTCAAGTGCAAAAGTCCTTCCCAGAGGAAAAGAAATGCACAGCAGCAAAATCAGGGATTTTCCTGCCAGCTGTTACTTCAGCAGCAGTACCATGCACTGGTAAGAACCATGGTTATTATTTATTTATTTATTTATTTCTGTTTCCCCACTGTCTTTTTCTCAATGCAAAGCATTTGGTCTTCTGACAGTGTTGTCTTTGCTGTCTTTGTTCTTTACTTCAAAAAAAAAAAAAACAAAAACAAACCAAAACCAAAAACTTAGGAGTGATAGTAACATTATCTTAAAACTTTGCTTTGAGTAGTCCTTATTTGTCTTTATTTTTACCTGTAATGGCTGTAAATTTACATTGCAGCCTTGAATCCAGGGAAGTGTCTGTCTTCCACAAATTCCACATTTACCTTTACTACCTGTAGGATCCTTCACCCATCTGATGTCACTCAAGTTACTCCCAGGTATGATGACTGCTGATATCCTTTATATTGCTGCATAGCATTAAAAGAGTTGCTTTCTGGCTGATATATGTACAAATTTTAAAAAATACCAAGGCAGTTAGGCAACACAGAGCATGTCACTCATGCAAAAAGTTGTAATTACAAAGGGGAAACTTGAAATTCTCTAGAACAAGGTTTAAAACAAGTTAGAGTAACTTAAAGGAAGTAAAATTATACTCTTAAATAGCAAATGCCTTGTATCGTGTTCCTATTGGAAAACAAAACAAAACAAACCACAAACAACAAAACCAAACAAAAACAACCCCCCCCAAAAAATCCCCAAAATGTTTCTGGTTCTATGGTAATTTCTCTTCCAATTCTGTCATTCTTTTTTTTTTTTTCTTTTTTTTTCTTTTTTTTTTCTTTTTTTTTAAAGCTCTGTTGGTATTCTATCTAATGCAGTATAGATGACTGCAGAAGGTATATTCATTGGTGCTTGGACCAAAACCTCTCTGTCCATGTACTATCTTCTAAATATTTTACAGAACAGTAATTCTGAATCTGCTAAAGCTGAAACTGCCACAGCCAATAGCAGTACTTCGCTTTTTCTTGAGCCTTCTGTATACTAAAAGGTGAATACAGAGCAGAGCAGGTATAAAGGTGTCTAATGTGTGCATCTTCTCTCTTTTTTATTTCCCCAGCTCCATGGGTGCCCCGTTTTCACTTGGAAATAGTTGCAGCAGTATTGGACACCCAGTAGTGAGCACTCCAGCTGTGTCTTACAGACTTAGTATTGGAGAATTTCTCACCAACAGAAGAGATTCAACTACTACCTTCAGCAGCACGAGCAGTCTGGCTAAACTGTTGCAAGAACGAGGCATCTCTGCCAAAGTTTATGATAGCCCCGTGTTAAAAAAACTGCCTTTGCTACAGCCCTCTCAAACTCTTCCCATTCCTTCTACGCCACCAAATTCTCCCTCACGTTCACCTTGTCCTTCTCCTCCACCATTTGAGCCTCGAGTGCATCACTCAGAAAATTTCCTGGCTTCTCGACCAGCAGAAACATTCTTACAAGAAATGTATGGCCTAAAGCCCTCTCGTAACACTCCAGACGTAGGCCAGCTGAAGATGAACCTAGTGGACAGACTGAAGAGGCTGGGTATTGCCAGGGTGATCAAGCCCCCTGAGACACAGGACCACAGAAGGAATCGGGGGCCAGACGTTAGCTTGCAGAGGCAGGACTCGGCTGTGTTTTTAAATTCAGGTAGCAACTTAATGGCAGGACTGAGAAGAAACCAGAGTCTTCCAGCCATGATTGGAGCATTGGGAGCTCCAGTTTGCACACAGTCATCAAAAATGGATATCCTAAAGGAGGACTGACTGCTCTGAAAAAATACTGACTTCTAGCATAATAAATTATACATGAGGGATAAACATCCAGTACAGGCATCATTAGAGTGTTACAGAAGAGTTGGAGAAGGCACGTGCATGTTAAAGAGGTGGGAGAGAGAAGCGTTGGGATCAAGGAGAAGAAGAAAAATTGCCTGGATTTGAGGAAGAAGGCTTTTGGGGAAGATGAGAGAGAAAAAGCCAAAGCTTAGGTTTGAGCCCTCTTTCAGCACCTGTCTTAAGCAAAAAAATAAAAGACCATTGTAGGCATTCTTAGTATTAGAACCTTTCAAAGTGTATGTGTAAAACCGTTTTGCAGGTGCTGTTTATTTTTTCCCCACCATACAGCTGTAGTATTTTACTAGTTGTTAGCAGTCAGGCTGTATCATTTAAATATCATATTAAAATAACAGTCAATCTTACCAGCATTATTGGTCCAAGTTCTGCTCTGTAGCAAACAAATATGAAAACTTGGATTTTTTTTTTTTTTTTTTTTTTTTTTTTTTTTTTTTTTTTTTTTTTTTTTTTTTTTTTAAAATTTTCCTTTTTTAACTTCTCCTTCTTCTTGCGAAAAA
>JANIJG010008108.1:3735-14105 GCA_024611175.1 Megaceryle torquata | reverse complement strand
CTGGCGATCGGCTGTTCCCTGAGCATGGCAGCAAGACCTGCCCCTTGCTCCCACCGGCTGGTCACGCCTCCCAGGAGGTGCCCAAGCCCTGTTCTGCCACAACCTGGAGCCATCTCCGGGGCTTCCCAGAGTGGTCAAATGTCCCCGGCCTGATTGACCCTGGAGGCAAGAATCCTTCCCCCTGTGCCTGGCAGGACACCAGTGGGTGCTCCAGAGAGCACTGGGACCCTGGCAACATCTCTACATGCCTTTTCTCATGGCTGCTACCCCTGGCTCTGCAGGGGATGAGGATGGTGAGCTCTGCAGGAAGACATTCCCTTGGCCTGGCCATGGCTACCCAGCTGAAAAGGATTTCCATCCTTCAGATGAGCTTTGACAGTGGCCCTGCTGTCAACTGGCCTTGCAGTGGAGAACCTCTAGCAGCTTTGTCCCGATTCTGGTCTTTCTTCCTCAGGTCCCTCCCAAGTAACTCTACCGACTCCTCAAGGGCTGCTTCTAGGATGTGTTTGGGCTGCCCCAGGCCAGCTCTGGCAGTGGGACAGGGCAGGATGCTTGCCCCTCTATTGCCCTGTGTAACTGTTGTGCACATGTTGCCAGGTGCTGGCTTTGTGACATCAGGATGATGCCTCCTCCCCATCCAACCCCCCTCTTTGTGCACAGCCCCGCCCACTGTTCCTCCACCCAGCATCCTTCAGAGAAAGGTGTTTAGATTCTGATGAACTGTCTTTGTCCCTTTAAATGAACCTCTTGTGTGATGGGATTATAAACTGTCAGGTCTCAACTTTATTTCTGAGCTCCACCATATCTTAGGAAACACGTGCTGTCAAAGAAGAGGGGATTGTAAATTTGTTTCCCATTGGGAAGAATAAAGCACTGTAAAGCACTTTAACTGGATTTTGAAGAAACTCAGAGAATTGTATTCTGCCTCTTAGTTGAAAGCATGAGTACACAAAAGTTGGTCAAACTGGTGGTAACATCTCGTGTCAGGGAACAGCAGAGGGCTATAAAGTTGCAGTGTGTGGAAAATTCAATTCTAGCAGAAATTACATGGGTATAGACAGCAACACTGGTGAGATTGGACACTGACCAAAATATTAGAAAAACAAGTGACCACAAACCACAAAGAATTCTCAGACCCACAGCACACTAGAAAGTGCTCCAAATGAGAATTTATTAAAGCCATACACTCTTTAGTAGGAATGAAGTGCACAACTATTTTGAAGGACTTTCAGTACTTTTAGTGTTTCACAGAGTATCAGGCCAAACGAGCCCATGCTGGGCTTTCCTGAATACATCCTGATGAGGTAGACTCTTCTCTCCCTGCAACAGCACTGAGTGGTTTAGCTAAGATGCCAAATGAATGGAGCAGAGAGGCTCCACAGAAGTCTGTATGGTCTGGAGAAGCAGAAGAGGTGATAAGTAGGAAAGGATGCTCTGGTGCTGCCCTTGTTTATTTGTCCTTACTTGTTAAGAGACTGATTCTACAAGTAGCTACACATTTTCTCTGGTGCTATAGGGGTGTTTCTGTGAACGTGCTGCTCAGAGCTGTAAATCTCCTGCACTGCTGCCTGTATCACTTTCCTGTCCAGAGTGAATCAGTTGATAAGAGCATCCCTCTACCATCACTTGTTCTCCTCACTGCCCCTCTTGGTGAGAAATGGGCTGTCTTCATTTAGGTTTTACTCATTGTATGTTCACTTGTCTCAGAGAGCTCTCCCAGCACCATACAATGTTACACTGAAGGCTGCTGGTTGCAGCGAAGCTCCAAAGCACGATGTTGTCATGGCTCTACGTATAGGATCTCAGCCTGTTGCTCACTTTCCCCCTGGGGTGTTTTCAGTTGCTGTGGTCTAAAGTAGCAGCTGTGGCTTCCAAATTCGGAGTGAAGATATTGGAATCATGTGTGTGCTCCTGCCAAGAGTGGAAGGACCTTTTTTGTACGCTGCTCAATGCGGCGCTCCCCGTGAACGGTCAGAGAGCAGTGCAAGCCTTTTTCCCTCAGAAAGGTGCCTTTCTGAAAGTGGGCAATGTTCAAGATTTCTGTACTTCACAAACTGCTGCCAAGCATGCATATTCCAAACAGGGCTGGAGCAGCGCCAAATATGGTCCAGCTTCTCTGAAACACAAAGTGCCAGTTTCTAGGAGAGGGTTAGGGTTGCAGCATTGAAAAGCTTCTTTTGATATATGCTGCTCTGGGGTTGGGGGAAGAGAAGACGTTTTTAAAGGGCATTGTTGGAAGCCCTTTTGAAAAGGGTCTCAAACCTATTTGTGTAATAGGGGGTGAATGATAGAGAACTTTGTGATTATGGCCTTGCCTGTATTAGTATGTTAACCACTGAAAAAATCCAGTTCAACGTGAAATGTGTGATAGAAGGCACAGAAATCACTGATTCTCTGACTTGTATTTAGCGGCTCATCCCAGCTCAGTGATGATAATGTGCTTTCCTATCCTGTGTTATTTCTGAAGTGTTATCTTGGGACCACAGCGTTCTGCTAAGGATTCTCAACAGTAAGTCATGGGCTACTCCACTGCCTTGCTCATCCTGTTGCTACATCACAGCCTCATCGCCACTGCTGTGGCCGTGTCGGTGTTTCAGTTGAGAATCCCTGTGTTCAGTTTTATACAGCTGGGGTACAGTTAACTTTGAAATTAATCACAGCAGACAAAACTCAGGGAATTAGTTTTTATTTTTCTGCGGCCTTGTAGTTAAGCAGGGATTTCTCTCCTTATCCCAGGTTTTTATTCTGGGTGGTGTCTGCAGAAGAAGTATGATTAAGTGAAAGAAACTGGGAAAGGAGTATCTTAGTTTGGGTGTGCTGAAAAAGTTCTTCCAAGTATAGGCACTGGGCCAAGCAATATTGCATGGGTTTTGGTTTCAAGGCACTGTGTTTGCCTGGGATAAGTGACAGGCATGTCTTAAGCACTTCTAAGTAAATAAATGTCATTTAGGTATGTAGTTGCCACCCTCCAAAAGTTTCCAGTGCTTCTCTTCACATTTAGATGTTATCTCAACTCCCCTGCACTTAATATAGAGAATATTTAAGCAACCTGTGAATCATGAATATAGTTATTTAGTTACCTCTGGCAACTGAAAAAATTTTAGAGGTGACTGTTGTAGGACAATGGCTGCTGTATTTGAATGACATAATTTGTCATTACTACAAGCCTTTTCTGAGGTTAAGGAGCAGATACTACTGCTTCTGAGCATATAATGGTCAGGAGTTTCAAAAAATTAATTGTAAGACTGACTGTAAAATAGTAAAATTTTTAAAAGAACATTATTTAATTTCTTTGCGTTGGATACTGTGTTTGGAGCCCTTAGATACCACATTTTTGAGGACATTTCCACACCTATAATTATTTTTTTTCTAAAATGAAAACTGAGATCTTCACGTAACCAGATGGCTTCAGGAGTCAGGGCTTTCAGGAAAACCTCACCCATCTCAATCATCACTCAGTGATGGTCAGTAGCATTCAGGACCTCAAAGTCTGTTAAGTCCATGAAAAGCATTTCAACAGGTCCATAGGGTAGGTAAGTCCAGCAGCCTCATCTGTGGGCCGATGGCATGGGGTAAGGGTGCTTATCAGTGATTGGAAGGATTTCTCTGTTGCTTTTCCGTGGGTGAGGGATGGACATGTGTTCACAACACCACCAGTCACCCAGCATAGCCACAGCAGTTATACTGTGAGGCATACTGTGTTTTCTGTGAAGAGACAAAGAAGAGCCTGGGAATGGAGAAAGGAAGTCTCTGCTTGTCAGTACAGATGCAGGCTGTTGGAGTTTACCAAATGGCTGCTCAGTTCCCATCATTTAGACCAGACTGTGTCCACTCTTGCACGTTTTGGTTTGTAAAACCACACGGGAAATACAGACATTCATCCCCTCACCGTGGCAATTGATAACCACAGGAAAGCACCGATTTATTGTCCCATCTTCTCATTACTACAAGACAGTTTGATTATCTAAGGCTGCAACAGTTCATCTTCCTAAATCTCCATACCCTGTAAAAATTTCAGCATTTCTACAGGCTACCATCTAACTTGACAAAATGCTTGCATGAAGTGAAATAGGCTTGATTTCATATTTGTGAAATGAAAGAGGGCAGATACTGTGAAAAGAAATGATTAGCAATGGCAAACAGGTTCATGAGTACAGCTATCTCTTTACCTGGTAGGTGACTGACAATGGCTGCAGTGCTTAATCATTTCCCTTTCGATTCTGACGATGTCTGAGGGGTGAAAGCAGTTTCATCATTATCTCTCACATACCTTGCTTCTCTGATTGGCTGGGCATGGTTTTTGTCATTGTGAGTGCCACCACAAGACAACCAACTGATCTTTTTGAATTTGGCTGCGTTGTGGGTGCCAAACCAAAGTTGCCTTAAAAGCTGTTGGTAAAAAAACAGAATGTCTGCTGCTCCTTGTAATTTGTTAAGAGGGGTGGTATGTCTGCTTCCTCGCTGAAGGTCCATGCAGGAGGTCCATGGGGACTACTGAGTGTGCTTTTGGGCTGATAGCCAAAAAAAAAAAAATGGGGCAGGCAGGGCTTTCCCCAGAAAGCAGGAAAAGGGATTATTAGAAGCAGGGACTTCCATTCAGTGCCTATATTTTGGGTAACCTTTTAAAGCTCCCCATTAAAAAGCCAAATATATGTTTAGGCAGGTTTCATTGTGAATATATCAGTGAAATGTGGATCTTTCAGAACTTTGGAAAATAAATTGAGACCTTATAAATAGCACAGAATTAATTATAATATGTTGGAAATGTGAGGAAACCACACTTCTTTCATTAGGTTTTTGTTGTAGGACCCTCAAGTTTTCCCAATCAACAGCTAAGCTAACCTTCAGAACCATTTTATTATCTACGTATAAATTGCTTTTATGCAGTTCAGATGTGGGAACTACTTACAATATCTAAGAGAAAAACTGTTGAAAAAGGTTTTGGTTTTTTTTATGAATAGTCAAATTGTTTTCTGCCTGTCCCATATACTCCTGAATTCGGGATTTCTGTCTCAAGACAGTTGAGGTGGGACTGCTGTAAATTTGCACTGTAGTTGGTAGAGCCTTGACAGCCAAATTACAAGGTCAAGTTGAGGCACCATCAGATTATTGGAATCCACAGCCCAAATTCAGTCTAAGGGGCTCCCTTGAAGGTAAAAGTGAGAAAAGTTTGAGAAAAGGGTTTGGTCTGAACTCAATTTTCTGACACCTACTCAGCCTGAGATACTTGAAACCACACAGCTTAGGGGTATCTCATACTCTGCTTGTGCTCAAACAGTTGACAACACACAAAAGTTGCCAGGAGAGAGCTCCAGCACTGATGTTTTTGTTCCCAAATCCAGCTGCTTGGGTAGGGCTATGGAGGTCTCTCATGGGGAAGTTGCAACAAGGTGATGGATTGAGACGCAGAGACGAGGCAAAACAGGATGCTTGAAACCTAGCCTAGTAAAGGCCAGACAGGATTTGAACTTTAAACAAATGGTTCTCATTTTCTCTTAGTAACTTAAATTTACACATAATCTGGATACAGTCAGAAAGATCTTCCTAAAATATTCCTCCTTTTGGCAGGATGCTGTCTTCTGAACCGTGTTTTCTTCTGTACATCTTCAGGAACATGATCTGGGAGGGATGACTTGTAACCAAAATTCCCCACTGCTGGTATTAATAACAAAAAGCCTGACATGTAGCTTCTCCAACTCCCACCCGCCTCTGACAGGATCAGGCCCTAACACGGCTTAGAGACAGATGTTCTAGGAAGTCTCAAGTTGCTTAATATTATTTGTTCACACATCCCATCTGATGCTAAATCTTGTTAGGGAGGTGTTAAATGTCTGAAGACGACAGAGGCACTATCCATTCCCAGAATGAGTCACTGGGACCCGAGAGCTGAGTCCAACTATTACCACCCGCCAGGGCTTCCGAGACTTCCCCCCCATTACTCCCTCTTTTTCATTTTAATGGAGGTATTAATTCCAATCCCATGAATTGGAATTTGGATGCAATCCCTGATTTTCTTATGACATATTAATAGCAAAATGTGAAAGGCACGGGACTAAAGAAAAAAAAAATTAAATCTGGTGCATGGTCATAAATGCATAAGAACAGAAATGTCAGTTTTTCTTAAAGGGAGAGAGCTGTTATTCTTCTAATTAAAAACTGGTCTAAAAATACAAGACAGCTCCTTGCATAGAAAGAAAAGTTTCTGTGTGGGGAGCAAAAACCACTTCCTGAACTCTATATCCCTTCCCTGAGGAAAGGGCACCAAATCTGTTTATTCTCCTCATTTCACAGATGGGGAAGCAGAAACACAGAAGTGAAGAGACTTGCCCGTTGTCAGCTGTGGTCAGGCATCAATCCAAGCTGTCCTGATTTCCAGACTCTGCTTTAACCCAGAGTCAAGCAGACTCTGGTTCTTCCTCCTCCTTCTTGTCGGCATCCTTAGTAGTTTTGCCGCTTCGCTCCTTGCAACCTCTTCCTTAGGTTTAAAATGGGGCCAAATGTCTATCTGGCGTTGCACACCATACAGCTTCCCCGTGCAGAAAGTAAACATGAAAATGCGTTGTCCCAGACCTCAGCCGTATGCACACATGGCGCACAGCCCCGTTGAAACCCATTTAATGTGTTTAATATGCATCATCCATGACTTATAGGTTGGATGCAGGAAAAGAAAAACAAAACATCACTGTAAAACAAACTATGATTTCAGAGAGTTGCTGAAAACGAAAAGCAGGAACAGGCACCAGGAATCTTTCAACAAATGTAATTTAAAGATCTCACTTTCAGCTCTCTGGGCACTTTGACAAGCATTTAGTGGGATTTGAGCAACTACAGAGTAGTAATGGGCAGCTGTCTGTGCAGCATGGCTGGGCTGGGTAGGAAGGAGTGGGACACATGGGAGGGAGAAATGGGGGTGATGGGAGGGAACAGGGCTGAGTGATGTGTGCCGGTGTCATGAGTGAACCCCATCCCGGAGTGCGTACTCTTGTCTGTTGCGACTTTCATGAGTCAAGGAGTGAACACCCTCCTTGATAATGAGTCTGATAGTAAAACCGCCCTTGCCAAGCCAAACAGCAGGCGTTTCCAAGGCTGGGGAAGACCCCAAGGGAAGGGCTGCAGCTCCAGGTGGCTGAAGTATAGGAAAATGGGAGGGGGGGGGGAGGCAGGACTGGGCTGATGGGAGGGAGCAGCTTGGCAATGCTTGAGGTTCTCCCAGAGCTGCGAAATTTCTCTCGGCTGCTTATTCCTTGCAAGAAAACTGCTCCTTTCTGCCTTCCAGAAAGGATTTCTACCTGACAGCCAGCACTAGGCTGCACTAGTCCCCAGGACAGCCATTTGCAGTTTCACTAGAATGACTTCTGTGCACTAGGGGCAGCCTTGCGAAGAATGTCCTGCCCACACCTCTATTTGCCACCTCTACAGGGCCAGTGGTTATACTGGGGAGGGCTTCCTTCACCTTGTTGTCCTTTGTAGCACCTCACAGCATCAACAGGAGAGATCCTTCCCTTCCTTTGCTAAGGTCTGCACAGCTTGTGTTTCCACCTACCTCCACCATAGTCCTTAAAAGCAGGCCTTGAGTACAAGTCCAGTTTTCTTTGATGGCTCTTTGATAGAATCACAGAGATCAGAAAGGACCTCTGGAGGTTGCCTAGTTCAACCCCTTTGCTCAAAGCAGGGACATCAGTAGCAGGTGGCTCAGGACTGTGCCTGGTTTTGGTTTTGAATATCCAAGAGTGAAGACTCCACAACTTACCTGGTAAACTTGTCCCAGTATTCAACCACCCTCCCCTTTTTCAGGTGCTCCCAGGTACTTCTCTATTTGCTCTACAGCAGGAGCTGAGCAAATGCTCTTGTGGGTTTTCCTGGACACTTTGTTGGCATAGGGCCTCTCATTCTTTGTAACTTGATAGTTGATATCCCTTTCACCCCCATCTCCTCTTTGCCAAATCTGGGTTGTGTGTATTAGGCCCGTTTGGGGCTAGAAATGGACAGTGATGAATATTTTTTCAGTACATCAGTTATGCATCTGCACTTGTGATACCTGTACGTGATTCATATATGACTTCTGATTTATTTTTGTATTCCTATGGAGATTTTACATGGCACACTCAGATATCAGTGGCTTTTGACTGGTTCTACTCTACTTCCCTGTTTGCTTTTAATGTTTCTGTGTTATAAACAAGCTTGAAGTTTTTGTAAAAGATTATTCATGACTCTTAACGGTTCAAACTGTTCCTAGAAGAATAAGGTTCTCATTCATTATCTAAATAATAAGAGAATCAGATGGTGTTTGATTAGGGGATAATCAAGTTCCTGAGCAAGTAAACTTTGCCAACAAAGAAACAGTTTGTGCCACTGTCTGAGCAAGACCGTTTTCTAGTGAACTGAAGCCTCTCTCTCCTTCCTGTTTTTGTGGCATTGAGAAGTGGGCTCAGTGGTATAAATCTTGCCATGGAGTTAAACTACCCCATGGTTGGCTCCATCTGGCATAAACACCAGCACACCCCTCTAGCCACTGGTCTGGAGCAGCTTCCCTTTGCTATCTCTCCAAGGCAGGAAATACCCCCACGCACAGTCTTCAGTCTGTAAATTATGTCCCGTGACAGGGATCCTTCCCACCCTTCAGGAGGAGATACAGCTTTTAGGAACAGGCTGGGAGTGCCAAAACCCACCCACTCAGCCAGCAGGCAGGAGAACTCGGTTATTGACCTCCATGCCTCTGAGCCCTGTTTGGGTTTGTTTCCGCCAAGTTCAGAGCAGTTGGGGGCAGTTGGGCGGTTTTAACCTCTTGTGCCAGCACAGCAATCTGATGATGATACATGGTCTCCTGGGGTATCAGACAGCTGAGGTCACTGCCTTGCAAAAAACCCAAGCAGCTTGTGAGCTTTGAGTGTGATTTCTGTGAACCAAACCCACACTTGATTGGGCCAGAGTTTGACTCAGTCTCTGACAGAAGGACAGCCTCGCCAGGCCACATGGTGTCACAGTGAGATGTTGCTAAGAGGGAGAATAGTCCTCATTTTGTGGTACTGCCTTTGTATCTCCGTGTTTGCATCATGGCATCACCCACTATTGCCAAGGGAGTCGTAATTCAGAAGCTGCAACAGGTAGAGGTAAAATAGGCGTAGGTTAAATGGCTTTTGGCAGCTTATTTTCCCATCACTCTGCCTTGGTATGTAAAGCAGCTTGGCACTTCTACTGCTGTTGTACTGTTTTCCACCAGGCAGACACCACTTTGTGTTTTAAAACACTGCTTTGTGCTTTAAAATAAACACCCATGGGTGATGGGGCACCAAGCATGCCAGGCAGGGGAGAACTTCCTTGGCTCACCTCTTCAGTACGGACACAGGTCAAGTGGAAGTTTAGTCTCGGCCAAAGGCAGATCAGATGCTCTCTGTGTGTGTCCAAGAAGTGACAGTTTTCAGTCCTTGGTTTTGAGCCTTCTGATTAAAGACAGAGCCATATCCTTTTGAGCTTATGGTGGATAGATGAGTAGTATTAAATGACATGGAGAAATAGGGTGGCCCAAAGACTGCATTCAGAACTTGGTGTGAACTTGGTCCAGGCCAGCACTACAGGGACAGTAACCTTGAGGGAACCACGATGGCAACGTGCTGCTTGTTGTGTGATGAGAAGGGCCACAATCAAAACATTTTGAGGGGCATTACCAGGGGGAGCACGGGTTACAGGCACGGGATCATTTAGTACATAAGCTGTGCTGAAGACACTGGGAGTGATTGAGTCAAATTGTATCAAACTCTGAATGATTAGCTAAACTTAGGGAAATGTATTAACCAAACTCCCTGCCTGTGAAAACAGGTATGGACATGGCCCTCTGAGGTATGTAAATTAATTCAGTGAGAGAATGCATGTCATGGGGATTGTATGCATGTATGTGCATACATCAAGATACTTAAAGAGACATGACAGATTTTCAGCATGTGCAACACACTGCATGTCAAATATCATTAAAATGTCATCTTTGGAAAAGAATGTTTGTGTGGAACATTCAGAAAATAAATTAATTGTGTTTATAGCCATCTATTAGGTTGAATGTACCATATATTTTTCCTGCTTAGGACATGAGGTAATCAATGCCAGATTTGTAAGTTTTCTGCTGCTTGATTTGATTAAATGATCATCAGAATATAGTGATGTTATATATACAAGGTTTACAGTAACTTTTCTTACACTGGCTAAAGAAGTAAGCTTTGCTATTATTCTTTGAAGTAAAAATCCAGGGATGTACCAGGATAGTTTAAGCATAGTCAGTGAATTAAATTCAATTTCGCTTAATAAATGAAACACATAGAACCACTCCCATTCAGTTTGTAAGGCAAAAACTCTTCACATATGGAATTTTAATGGTGGAT
>JANIJG010008107.1:0-17498 GCA_024611175.1 Megaceryle torquata | reverse complement strand
ATCCCCTGTGCGCCCAGCGCTGAGAATAAAGGATACCTGCTACTAATAAAACTGTGTGAGCTCCTTTCGAGAATCAACAAGCACTAGCTGTTTTGCTTATTAAGAGGTCTAACAGTTTCCCTCTGAAATCACTTATTTTTTGAGACACTAATATTCACCTTAGGGGTTGCAATTAAGATTTTATTGACAGTAGTCACTGCAGTAAGCCTGAGACCAATAATCAATGTTTATAGGCTCCTACTTCAATGGAAGAACAGCTGATGCCCTCTCCAGACCTGCTTCCTGGCCTCCTCCCCTGCAAGGATGCAGGTGGGCAGGCACCAGGCAGCTCCTTGTCTAGACCCCAGCTCCTGGCAGCCAGACACAGAGGTGGGCACTGCTCAGTACGGGCAGCAACCAGCATGGGCTGGGTCTTACTGCAGGTCTGCTCCAATATTCTTGAATTATTCTGCAGCCCCCATGGCTTTAGTACAGTCCTACCCACTTAGCACCATCTTCATCCTAAGACCAGCCCTGTTCATTACCCAGCTGCATGCAAGTCCCTTCCTGTGACCAAGTTGGGCTGGGATAGTAGCAGTGATGCCAGCACCCTGCAGTGAGGAGTGTCACAAAGCCTGTGCAAGAGCACTGCCACATCTCAGGGTAGTGGTGTGGCAGCAGCTCCTCTGCAGGTTGTTAATGACCCATGAAACAGCATTAATTCAACATAACATCTGCCCTGGTATGCCTCGCTGAACTGGAAAGTACCAGCTTTGCCCATGTTCACCCACTCTGAAGTTTTAAATTTTTTTTAGATTTGTAAGATTTATATAGGAGATTTCTTGGTTCTGAAGGTGAGATAAAACAAAAACAACAACTACAACAAAAAACAGTAACAAAGCAAAGCCATCATTCCAAGCATATCTGAAAGCTATTCATCTTGCTCACACCTGATCACATCATTAACCATCTTCTTACAAAGACATGAATGTTAGAAGTACACTAATTTAAAGACATATTTGCCCCCACTACAGAAGGGCTTTTCTTCAAGTCACAGTTTGTCTTCTTGACTAAATATTGCATTAGTCACAGATTAAAACAAAAGACTTTAACTCAGCCAGAGGAAAGGCTCTGCCTACAGAGACGTGCAGAAGAAACTTGGCTTTCATTTCTCACTCCTTCTCAGGAAATACTGTATATTCTTGCCCACTGTGTTCCACAACCTTCTCCCCATTTCTGGGTACCAACACATGTTCATAGGAACGCAGAAAACACAGCTGGCAGGTATGACCAAATATATACACCTATAAATTATCCCTGATATTTGTTCTGATTAAATAGGATGGTTGTCATCATAAAAATTGGTGGATGTGATGGCCCAAAAGGAAAAGAAAAAGGCAAGCAACACCGCATCTGGCGGTTCTTGGGTCCTGCCTGGACCCAAGAGATATGCTGTATCCTCTTGAGATTCAGAGAGCACTCTGGGCAATACTGAGGACAATGACAGAGCAGCTAGAGCAGCAAAATAAACTGTGGAAGATCATTATCATCCTGTGAGGATGTGTAGTGGGACAGAGACTACTCATTAAGCACTTCTATAGTGCACATGCACATCCTCAAACGGCAGAAAACAGTAGTTAAATGGAAAGAGCTAAGTAGAGCACCTAAAATACTGTTAAGTATACTAGTTACTGCTCTGGGTCAAACTTCACTTTCTTTTTATATCTCTGCAAATTCTGGAAATTGTCTAAACTCTCTGAAACGTCTTTGGCTTCCATGCCCTATGAGGGATAGCAGAGCACTGAGCCAAAGCTTTGCCCCAGGAATTTCCAGCTGCTCATTTTTTTTTGTTCTCACACTCAGTGCTCTAAATACACAATAGGATGAATATTATCATGTGGTTATTTTTTCTGTCATAAATTTTAAAAACTACCTATATGAATAACTGTAAGTCAAACTCCTTCAGGGACTAACATAAATCCAAAACCTGTCTGAGTGCTAGATTTAGTATTTTGATCACTGAATTAGCTGAAAGAAGTATAAAAATGCATGTACAGAAGGACAGCTCTCTGTTAGCTATACATATTTACACAGACTTCTGGGCAACAGTTTCAATCAGAAATGAACAACTTGGTCAAACAGATGAACTCCCATCCATGCTTCCAATGGAGTACTGGGATTTGCCCTGCCAGGATGTGCAATGAATCAAGTCTCTTAGTCTCTTCCTGGAAAGAATCTCCTAAATGTTTACAGCTGTCAACATAAAGCCAAATTAGAGATTTTTAAATGTATTTAAGTGTTTTGTAAAGCTTTTTCTACATACACATTAAAGAAACCAAGTAAGACGTTTTCACATGTCTCCCTCTGCAGATCAACCTAAGACACCATCCCAAAATGCTGTAGCATATCCTCAGTGACCTCGCCCCTATCATCCTAAACTTCCTTTCTTTGTGACAAGCCCGGTCGGCCAAGTGCATAATTTGAGATGCAAGTAACAATCTTAAGAAAACAAACAGCCTGAGCTCCAGAAATTAAACAGTTGCTCAAATTCTCTTGCAGGTTCGTGCAAGCAATCCAGAATGCAGATATAAGTCATAAATATGTACAGGAGGCCTAGGAGGAGAAGAATGAAGTCCCATCTTTGTTTTGCTCCCTATGTAGTTTTGCTTACTTGGCAAAACAAAGGAGAGATCAGTGCCCTTCCTGGGTAGGGGCTCTCCTGGATGGGGTGCAGATGCTAGCCCCAGGAAGGCCAGGGTTGCCAGTCATCATCATTTTTGCTCTCCTCATCTCCTTGGCAGAGCCAAAGAGAGATGGACTTACCAGGGTAGACATTGGAGTAGCAGAAACATTAGATACTTAGCAAACCTCTGCTGCAGTCCTTTGGGACCACTGTCGGGTGTTAAAACTTCCAGCGTATTAGATACAAACAGACATCAGGCATAAAAATATCTTGTGTTTAGTTAAGAACACAACAGAAGAGAGTAAAGTATTATGGTATAACCTCTAACATTTGCCTTCTCATACAACAAGGAATGGCTGTCTGCAGATAAAGGCATTACACCCAGTGCGATACTGGGAATGGCCACATCCAGGCTGCCGTCTATGGAGGTCTACTGTGGGTTACAACTCTCTGTACAGGGAGCGAGAATTGTGGCACATCCTGGATTTTAGGAAGTCTGTGACATTATTTGCTCTCTTGAAGTCAAGCATCAGGATAGACACATTAATTGAGGTGACAAACACAGCTTTTTCAGTCAACCATGCTGCAGATGCAGGGAGATAATCTGCTGTGTTTCTGTCTTCTGACAGGCTTTGGATGCTTTCATCTCTGTTTTACCCACTGAGAGGTGAGAAAAAGGGGTACGCTCTCTCTAAAAGCTGGAGTTGTTCTGTATTCTTAACGTGGAAAGTTACAGGCTGCATCACCAAAAAAAAAAAAAACCATAAAAACCTAGGATTTTAAATCACTTCCCTATTTTTGTCTCAGTGAAAAAACTATGGCATCAGCTTATTATGGTCACATACATCCTTTAGGAACTTAAGCACTAACAATAGGTACAACATTTTGAAACACTGACACTGAACTTCATAATTTTAATTAACTGTGGAGCACTTTTTTGGACCAGGAAAAAGCCCCAAAGGACTTTATTTCAGTAGACAGAAACTGCTAACTTACTGTACCAATAATCCAACAGTTTGCAGGCAATACTTTCACTGACAGGACCAAACAGGAAGGCAGCGCTTAATCTTAATCCACATTTTAAGAAACCAACAGGTTTAAAGCCACACCTGTTACAGTTTTGGTTGCACACATTTAACTTTGACCAATGCTCCTAGGATCTAGGTTATGTGCAATCAAGAAAGAAAAATACCTCATGTAAGCATGCTCTCTGAAATGGAGAGGCTGTACCTGTTAAGGCTCTCCTGTCTTTTATAGCCACACACAGGAAAAAAGACCTTCTTCATGCTGTTGATTCCCCTCTTTCACGTGCTCTTTCACAACTGAATTTGTACAGTCAGTTGCTCACTGACATGAATAGGAAGGTAGCAGTACAGCCCTGCTTGGCCATACCAAAGATAAGGGAGCAAGAAGCTGAGGCCATGGAGTGCAGTTTCTCAAGGTGATGCCACTGGAAGGGATATTCACACCTTTTAAAAGAGGTAATGTTGCTGGATCTCATTTTAATCTCACAGATACTATATAAGTGTAAGGAACTGCAATAATTATTATTATCCTATTATTGTAATTGCTGAGAGGATTTTCTGCCAGTCTCCCATTTAGCATAGTATGTGAAAGGCTGACAAAGAAAATTTGATTAAGGTGTGAAGCTCTGGTGCCTGCCAGCTGTACTGAAGTGCAAAAGATTCCCATCATAAACAGTAACTGAAAGAATGATGGGCTTTCTGGGGCTTTCATCAGGAAATAAAAATACAGGAGGCCTTCAACATCTGTCAAAGACTGAGAGAAGAATAGAGGAAAGCAATCCAATTCATCTGTATAAACTGTCTTTTGTGGTACAACACCACCACTCCCTCCTCTCATTCACTACCTTAAAATATTGAAGTATTGACCATGATGGAGTCTAAGCCAGGCTGGAGGGAGTAAGACAGAGATGGAAACAGGCACAGTTTTTCTGAGGTTGCGTGAGGTTGTATAAGGTTGTAATTTCTTTTCTGTTTGTAACCATTGAAGAAGTGATTTATACTCTGTCCCTTTCCTTCCTTTCCCTGTGTCCTGGTTTGAGTGAGAATAGAACTAATTCTGTTCAGTGATTTTACTTCTCAGCTCGGCTCTTCTAACTGCACTATCTGAAGTTAGCAGCCTGTTTTCCCAGGCAGTGTCTGCTTCTAGCAGTGGTAACACCCCATGTTTGCAGTTACTTCCAAGGATTGGTGTGCTGACCAAGGCTTGGGGGGGGGTCTTTCACTGTCTGTGAAAACAGGCTGCTAACTTCAGAAAGTGCAGTTAGAAGAGCCAAGCCTAAAAGTAAAATCACTGAACAGAATTAGTTCTGTTCTCACTCAAACCAGGACACCCTGCAGTAGTTAAAGCTGATGGCTACCTGTAATGTGGTACAGGAGTTAATAACACGTGCCAAATCCAGAAACTGCAGCAGCCTGCCCTAGGTGTAAGGCAGGAAGGGGATGGGTGACTCAGCCCCTGGGATGCCAGCTGATGCCTCCAATGCAGCAGCACTTCTCCACCAAGAAAGCATCATGTCCAATGTTTCCACTAGTGATGCTTCTTGCAGACTGTTCCCATTTTGTCATGAAAAGCTGGAGCAGGTAACAGTAAAAAGCAGGGAGGGAAAGGAGGATGGCTGATGTTAGGGAACAGAATTTTCCTTGTCTCTTTGAACAGTATTTTTTAGTGTTATGTTCTTCCATGTCTATTAACTCCTACTGTACTCCAGTGGACCAATGGACTAGTCATTACTTTCCCCTCTGTACTAAGTTTTCAGCTTAGCACAACCACAAGTCCACCTTAAAGTTTTTCAAAGTCACATCAGCTCACACCAGCTATAATCCCTAATTCACAAGCACCAGCCACACCTTCCTGCTTTTTTTTTTAAGAAGCAGATATAATTCCCCATGCAGCAAGTAGTGCTGCATGTCTGTCCTTCCTCTGCTCTCAGAAACCTCTGTTCCTCATGTTGAATAATGCACAGCTCCTGCTGTACATTGAACTCCTTCTCCCACCCAACTGAAGGTAAACAAAGGGCAAACAGAAACCTCAGGCACAAGATCTCAAACTCCTTCAACTCTATACTAGAGGCAATCTGTCATTTCTGAGTCTGCAAGGGTCTGCAAGAAATGGGGCAGACCCATCTCCTGCCTGGGCTCCAAATCATCTCACACCAGAGCCTGACCAAACCTCACTAATACTACACTGCACACACGCATTTTCATTAACCATGCCTGTTCTTTTTCTACATTAGTTATCCAAAAACACCCTGTCATTTTCCAGCTGATTTTAATAATAACTGTATAATAAATCATTTAAGCAAACCATTTAACGGATGGAGTGGTAGTAAACAGGACACTGCAAGTACAGCTATTAGTGCACCATAATTAATTGCTGAGGTCCTGTGTTACTATTTCTCCCTGTTTTAATGACTTACTGTATAAGGAAATAAAAGGTTTGTCCTTTTTTTTCCTCTTTCCATGTATGTTTGCTATTCAGAACAGCACAACGGATCATCAAAGACAGCTATGGGAGCACTTCTTCTATTCTTTTATTCGGGCTTTTGCTTTCTGCAAATATCCTTGTGCATTAAATCTCATTCATCATCATGTTTGTGTTCAGGCTGCCATCTCCTCCAACACACAAAGCAGATAAAACCAGGGACTTCCGAAGCTAAATTCCTATCTCTTGGTATCTTAAGCTAACAGCCCAAACCCTCCAGGTGAAAGCAGAAAGAGATTCACATCCTCTGTGGCTCATAAGAAGTGAAGTATGCGTAACACACATGACCATTAAGTTGTATTTGTAGGTAGATGAGTCTGTGAATACAAATAACAGGGGTTAGCGTACGTTTGTTAGCAAAACCACACCTAACGGTCTTTGAAGATATTTACCAAGCTTATATTACTGTTGCTTCAAGACATACTTCCTGCTATGGGGAGATGTTCTTTTTTAGGAGACAGGAAAAAAAAGCACACAACACTTGCTTCCACTGGAAGTATTTTCCAAAGGAACTTAAAAAAGGCCCCAGTAAGTCCTTACATGTCTTGTAGTGACATAAGTCTTGATACTAAGGTTGTCCCACACTGCCCCTCTGCACAGGCAAGACACAGTATCAACAAGCCAGAACAAACCTCAGGGGACTGTGGGAGCTGTACAACTGTGACAACTGGATGCAAATCACACTGATTATGGTATTTCTCTAAATTAAAGACCAATAACAAACCAAGTAGGCTTTTTTTTTTTTTTTTTGCTTGCCTACTCTGAGAGACTTCTATATTCAGTACAGATAAAGACACTGGATGCTATGTCCAAATGATGAGCTGATGACATGACAATTTACCTGTGATTCTTTTGGTCTGTAATTCAATACTGGATATATTCAGGAAAAAAAAAAAAAAAAAAAAAAAAAAAAAAAAAGGTGTTGAATAAAAAAATTAATTGAAGTTGGCTGACTAACATTGGGTTGGTCAGACTGGGTGATCAAAATGGTTCTATCTAGCCTTAGCATAAAACAATCTGTGAAGGCTGTTACATGCTATCAGCTCTCCCATTTATTTTGGTGACCTTTACTTTTTCTTCTTTCAAGCACTGATGCTCATAGCCATCAGACAACATTTCATCCCCCAGACTGCTTTCACATCTTTTCTGTATCATCTGTAAGGACTTGTAACTTGGATCACTTCCATATGGCACTACTTCTGACCTGCCAGCCACACACTTTCATGGGGCATATGTAATCCTGCAACAGATGCAAATGTATGTCCTCCCAATACACCAATGTCCTCCTATGGTCTTTTCCTTAGACATTTGCTTGTGCCTCCAGACAGCAAGTCCAATTCTTATCTATATAATAATGTATCACTTGCAGTATTACCACATTGCTTTCATCACACAAGAGAAGCCCTGAACAAGGATACCAATTAAAAAAAAGTAAAGGACCTAAAAAAGAAAACCTCCTGACCAGATCTCAAGTGGAGGCCACACAAACAGGTAGATACAGAGAGCATTAACAGGGTGTGCAAACAGCACCAAGAGCCAGCCTCTTACCTGGCTTGTGCTTTCTAGTTGGAATGGAAGTGAGAAAACCTGAGTCAGACAAGCACACATGGTTATCTATTTTCAAAGGAAATTATCCTCCCAGTGCAGTGTTTTTGAAAAGTCCATTCTTAAATACTCTTCTTAGTTTAAACACTTGGAAATGACCAAGGCTGGAGGCTTTTATTACCAAGCCTCTCCAGGACAGATCCACACAGAAGACCTAGAGGAAATCACTAATATAGCATCCTACATGACTTTGCTGAGACTCTGGGTCTGTAAATTCTTGTTCCTTTTTCCCCTATCAGCTTCGGTGAGGAAACAAAGGGTTACGTGTACAGATGTGAATGCTCTTGTTTTAAAATGTTATAGATTTTTACTCCTGAATTTTGCAATAATGTATCTGAGCTTGATAGTGTTCTTCACTTATACTCCACTTTTTTTTCCAAAGCTGAACATTGAACCATCCAGACCCATACCTCACATTAACTAGTAGCGTTAAATACTGCTATCGTACATCAGAAATATTGAAGTAGAAAAAGAAGCTTTTGTGGAAAAATAATACACTACATTTTGTACTGTCTCTGCTCTACAAGAATTTCCTGGGTTTCCTCTGTGTCTACCTTTAATATATACTACACAAATCATTTTACCCAAAAAAGAAATAGGTCTGACCCTGACATTGGAATAAAAAAAGCCATGATCACATGGTGTAATCTTTAACAACAACAAAAAAAAGTATGCACAACACGTAACTGTGAAAGAAATTACCACCAGAATACTCTGTACAATAACTCCTACTCATTTTGTATAATAATTTCTACTACTAACATATGCACTGCATTTTGCACCACAGTGTGAAAATGTAAATTCCATACCCACTTAGAAATGGACTTTAAAACTGAGGCAAACAAAGTGTCTAAGTCCTAATTCTTTTCAGCAATTAACTCTCACTATCTGAGAACTTTCCTAAAACACCTATTTGATGGATATTCACTGGACATACCTCAATTGTATGAAAAGGTGATGTGCAAATAAAAACGAAGTTTTATTTTTATGAGTTTAAAAGAGTACTATGAAAATACACCATAAAAACAGCTGGAAGAACATGCAACCAGAAGTGGCACAGAATCTACACCACACAGGGTCTGCAAGTGAGAAACAGGGAACTGTTACGAATAGTTAAGAGCTGATATATTTTAATATCAGTCTTCAAAACATGTTTAAAAACTTTCCTCAAAAAGAATCTAATAAATAAACTGGAGAAAAGTCTAAGTGCTTTTTGTTTCTCTTGTGCTCTATTTGTATTTACAGGAAAAAAACCCCTTCAGTCACGCTTATGTTGTCCATGACTCTAGAATATATAAAGGTACTGCACAAGACTGCATTTTTCAGGTACAATGGTTGCATATAAATACAACACTGAAATAGCCTCTGGAATACAAAAAAACACTATCCCAACTGACATTTCTTTTAAAATAGGCAGTTATGTACCAGGGGTTCAATTTCTAAACATATGTTTTTTTTTAAAAATAACAGGAGTTAAGCAATTTAACACTTTTAAAAATTCGAGCTATGAAACAAAAGAATGAGAACCTGTTCACCTTGCAGAAAAAGCTGATTCCTACTATTCCTTCATTGTAATAGGTTGCAGTCTGCAATAGGGGCTCAGGTAAAGCCCCTATTTAAATCACGGGCAGCTCTGCCTGGGGTAAAAACTGCAGGACAAGGGCCAATATTTCAACTAGAAGTTAATGTTAGCATAGCTGGCCAAAACCCAGCAAGAACAGTAGTAGCTCATTAATAAGTGTTCAGGTATATCCCCTCAGTTATTCCCCCCAGAGTCCAACATTATCTATTATCTATAATCAGCTTCTGAGGAACCTCACAAAGAGGAAGGAGGGGCTGGGTCTTTACAGTGCATTGCCAAAAGAAAGCTGATGAGTATGTGACATTCTGGCTCCGTCTTCTTACCGTAAGGGATCAGAAACCCAACAGGTGAAATTATTTGTACAAGTCTGGCAGACATTTCATCAGGACTATGGAAAAAAGAACAGGCAAGAAACAAAAGTCCTTACAAGGTAGTAACACTATTGAGACAAGACATCTGACCCATGCGTTATCACAGAGAGGGACAGATTTTCTAAAAAGCTAGTACTAAGCAGTTCCCATTGGAAAGGCAGGTGCTGCTGAATACTCTGGAAAATACTGGAATGTCTCTGAGTGCCAAAACGTAAGGTAGCCTCTCTATTTAACTTGAGTGCCTGAAAACACACATAGCTGACACAGAAGAGTACTCAATCTTTAACTGCATTGACAAACAACTGATTCCGTATCAGCATTGTTAGAAGTCTCCAAGATCTTTAACATTAAAAAAAAAAATAAATTTACAAGTTATGTTAAGAACCCAAACTAGGTAGAAGAAGATAATAAAACTTCTGAGAAAATGGTTACAAATAAAGCAACACCAAAATGTCCAAACACTGTTGTGATCAGGTACTGTTGAGCAAATTTATTTTCCTGAATTCAGAATAGCAGCTGTTGATTCACACAGGAATAAATGATCCAGTTTGAATTTGTGTCTCAATACATAAGTTAGTTCTAGGTATACCCACCTAAGCTGCAGAAGCAGACTTGGTGCTGTACTAGTCCAAAATCTTTGCCTCGAGCTAACTACACAGAGGAATAGAAATCCAGAGAGGAGGCCCATTTTTTCCTTTTGATTACACTGGTGCAATCATACAGGGTTCTTAACTTTGCACTAGCACAAATTTAATCCCTTTTAACTCATGTCATCTATTAAGGAATAAGGACTATGAGAAAAGATTATTTGGTTCAACACGTTTAAATCCAAAGTACTTCACCTGCTCACAGTCTGAATTTGCACAATTCATAGTAGTATCTAAAACCATCAACAAAGGAAAGCAGACGGCTTCATCTCTTATGAACAAGCAAGTCTCAAAACAATCAAGACCTAAAAATGAAATGCATGAGCTGTTTTGACTAGCATACAAACTTATATTACAATGATAAAACTGAAGTTAATCAATTCCATTTACTCGTTGAAGTGCTTTGTCCTGCACAAGAAGTACTGCACTTGCTTCTGCAGGAGCAATGAAGAAACACAATCTTTGTTACTAATCCTCTGAAGTGAAGATGAAATTATTTCTGTAAGCCTATAATAAAGCTTTTGAGTTTGCAGTTTTAGCCAGTCCAGTAACATGCTAGGACAAAAGCTTTGTTTCATGCCAGGGAAATGCATGTTCTGAACTTTCACTGAAGAAATCTGACTATATTTCAGCAAAGGCCCATCATTTAATTTTCCCAACAATAACCCTGAAAATTAAATCCAGACTCTGATGGACTTGGGCTATTGATCGTTGATTTTGTCTCTGCTGTTAAGCTATTTACAAGGATCACATTTGGAGCTATGAAAATCTTTGAAGAAAGATGTTCTTATACCTTAAAAATATACAGAATCCTTTTAGCAGACAACATACAAGTACACACATATTCTTTGATTCTATCAGCAAGTGCTAATAATAGAAATTTTAAAGCAATTGTTTTCAATAATTGGGGTCTAGCTTGAGATAAACTCCATGTATTAAAGTAAAACACTCACTTCAAATAGGTTTCTGTAATCGATCCTATTTTAGGATACAATTTAATCCAGTTCCATTTTTCTAGCCAACTGGCACACTATTTGCTTTTGCAGTTCAAACCTGACCGTATGGTACGTCTTTATGGTAAGTCTCAATATACTCCAAACTGCATCTTTGGGAATACTGCACTGCTCTTGATAGCAAAATACCATTCATCTGCATGAAACCTCACTTTCTAAATAAAGAACACCATGATTAAGAATGACACTGATTATTAAACTAAGGTTACACTCCTATTGTTAAGTTGTAATTACAAAGCAGAATTAACAACTAAATTTAATGAAAATACCATTATGATGCAGCTTAGCATATCATAGCTGAAACTGCTTTAAGTAAAATGAGAGTCACAATATAAAAGAAACACTATATTTGAGTCTATTTCCTCAGGTTTTTGAATGTCTTAGGAGAGAACTTCAAAATGACATTGCCTCTCCACTCAATAGCAAGCATAGCCCAGAGACAGATCCACAGGGAGGGCAGGGTGACAAGGGACATTCCTGCCTGTCCTCGGGGCTGACCCTGACCTCTGTGGATCTCACCCAGAAACTACACTCATTTTGGTGAAGCAAACTAAGGCCCTCCAATTTCAGGTCATCAACCTCACATGAGCCCAGAGGGCATAAAAGTCAAGAAGACTAAATCTTGGAAAAAGACAAAAGTTATTCCAAGATATGAAAATTTTAATTCCAGGTGGCTTTTCTTATTATTATCCATGTGGCACATAATAAATAAAATATTTTGGGGGATTTGAATCTATTTGGATTAAAATCTGGTAAGAATTGAATTATGCACAATATGAAACAAGAGGAGTGTCTGATTTACCCATTTAGCCTAAACCTGTACATGAACTGCAAGACTGGTTATACATTAAGGATTTTTGAAACTTCAACAGAAAAATTCTCAACCACAAGATCTGGAAGGCAAATAGTTCTTTGTAAAATTATAGAGCTGTCTCTTCAAAAGTAAACAACTTAGTTTAATGTTGACTGTGTTACTGAGATATACTAACATAATATAGATGGCACATGGAGTGTAAAAAATTATTTTGCATTCAGCTAAAGAATAAATATGTACAATCATTTCCAAAAATCAATACTTTTCTCCAACCTGATGAAATCAACCTGAAGGTATCTTTCCAATCACAAGCAAAATTTCCCGCTTACAATGTGCAAAACAATGTATGCCAATAGTCAAATGTCTCAGCTCTGCTGTATTGTGTTCTGATGAGTAAGAATCTTGTACTATTCATGTTTTGCAATAATTTCAGCACTCTCTGTCAGTAAGAGAGATTCTCTGAATAATGTATGTAGTGCAAAAGAAATGAACAGTTTAAATAAAACACGCAAATGGGAAGGGGAACGAAAGAGGACTATCTCCAAACTGATATAGATCAGATCAATTTTGCAAACTTATGAGTCTATCAGCTTAAGCAACCCATTTCATAGGCATTCATGATTTATAACAAAAATACTAATGTTCTGGGCCTGTTTAAAGAAAACAAAAACATGTAAGCTAACCATTCAAAGATAGATATGAAAATGAATATACAGAATTATTGCAGTTCTAAAAGTACTCCTGGGTGGACATTTGGACATTTTTTACATAGTGAAAAGAAAAATATATTCAGGTTTTTCTGATGTTGCAGTGAGTTACCAGTTGATATGCCATGCATAATCCTTTCAAATAGTCTGTTTACTGTCCCTAACACATGCAAGGGGCCAGGCCCTGAATCTTCACAAGTAACCTCTGCAGCAAATGGAAACAGAAATAGCGGTAACTGGTCATGTTTCAGAGCTTTATGCTTGAGCTGACATGAATATTCATTTCAGTCCAGCAGCTCGAAGGCTTTTGTACTGTATATTTGGGGATGTGTGCAGCGAGTAATTTCTACACAAATAGCAAGATCCAAGGCCCCTGTTTCACAGCAGTTCAGCAAAGAGTTATCATTTCATATGGCCATGAAATCACTTAATTCAGAGCTGATGGTGGGGGTTCTTTAATTAGGTTAGAAAATCTCACACATCTGCGCTTTACAAGCCTCTGTCAAGCCAGAAAATTCAATCACATGGAAGGCAGTGTCCTCCAGCTATCACACAATTGATTTTTGCAGGATTCTGCTCATATTTAGCTTAAGGGACATGCAATACATTCATTCAGTTGTCAGTCAGTTTGCCTATGTTTCATTAGGAAGATTTGTTGTTTAAAAAATATCCTTTAGTATTAGAATGTTTTAAAGAAGAAGCATCAATCAGGTTATTGTCACGAGACTGCAAAATGTGAAATACAAACTTGGACTAACACAAGAATACATGTTGGTTTAGTGGGAAGTACAGACCTAAGTAAACTCTGTAGGATTACTCCTATTTAATACAGACATGTACAGAATTATATGAGCATACACACACATAAACGTATACATTTACTCTCCCCTCTTTCTCTGCCTTTCCCCATACTGTAAAGATTCATTATCTCTGAGTCATTAAACTCTCTGGAACTGAAACGGAGTTCAGTAAAAAAAAAATTAGGTTATGAATCAGTATTTCTATAAACGACACCAAATATAAGGGGATGTGTTTTCCTCATTTAAAACAATGCAAGGTAAACATAACGTGGTTGGAGTGAGAGAGAAGAATCTGCTGCAAATACTGTAAATAAGAAAAGTTTTGGGCAAACCCTTTTTCAATCTGTGATGTCTTCCACAGAGAAGTAGTTCAATTTTAGATAATTTTAAATTAATGCAAATTTAAATTAATTCAGTAGCATTCAAATGGAAATACTGTGCAATACCCTTAATGCAAAAATTAACAATACCCTCAGAAATTATTTGGTAGAACCAGATGGGTAGGCAGAATCTAAAAAAATTGACTTTGCCTAAAATTACAGATTTCAATGGAGAAAAATTTTAGTCCCCTTCTCTTTCACTAAAAATGAAAGTTTAAAAAAGCTATTATGTCATTTTTCTTCACATAATAAATAATCAGTGCCTACAAAAGTTGGCATGCATTGTAATATTTTCACAATAAACTACACCTGTATAGATCTGATTCCTACCAGTTTCAAAGCATTTTTTGAAATGTTTTCTCTTTATGGAATTTGATATTGATTTTCACGCTAAACACAACTAATACATTGCTTAATATAGAATTCACACTTAATGGGACATCAATCTTTCCTGCATAAAATGAATGGAGCCATTTTGGCAGCTCATCAGCTTCTCCTGTTAAATAAGGTAGCAAGGTCATCTGAAACTTATGAGTACCAAAGACTCGTATAAATAAATTTAGCAATCATTTAATAAATTGTACATGAGAACTGCACAGTAAATTTTATGTTTACATATTAAAAGTTCTACAGAGATGGCTGTGACAAAGTGGAGAGAAACATATTACTTATTTTAAAGGTACGATGAACAGTAAAACCTTCTCCAGCATGTTTCTATTTTAAACTCGCACACCAATGTTGCTTAGGGCATCTACTTCCAGAGGCAATTCACTCTTGAATGAAGAGGAGGGATTTGAAAACTTAAAGGCCACAGAGGAAAACCTAGAGAACCCTGAAATATGGACATCAAAGTAGTAATGCTACTACAGTCTTCATCTTTGCCACACTATATCCCACTGTCTTACATAATAACATGAATTCCTTTTTCTAAGCCTGGTATACATGAATAGAAATAATGCTTTGCCACTTCCAGACATTAAACAGTATCCAGCATGTGTTTTAAGCAATGCTAAAGATCCTGAGGTGATCTAAAATGTAGGAAGTTTGGCTAATTATGATTTAAAAAAAAAAAAAAAGTAAATGTTACCTCATTTGGTAAGAGCATTTCTTTTTCCATTTTCCCCTCATGGTGTATGTGTATCTGCATGCGTGTGGGGGTGTGTGTGTATAAAATATATAGTAGCATGAGAATATTTGTTCCAGTTGAGGTGGTTTGTGAAATCAAGTAGATCAGATACTAACTTGATTTGGCACCAATGTATGGATGCATAGAGACATATCCACAGGATGTATGCATTATGAGATGGTAAGAGACATTTACAACCTAGAATATAAGAGCAGGGCTGCCTCAAGTGACATCACCAGATCAACTGCAGCGTCAACCAACTCAGATATATTATCCTGCACACCACTGCTTCCCTGTCTCCTTTCCAGCTATTAGAAAAACATTTGTGAGCACAAATATTATTGTATATTTTCAAATACACGCAATGCATACCATAACGAAAGCGAACAAGAGTAACTGTGGGGTTGACAGACTGATCAAGACATTCATAATTTTTCTTTACAACAACAAAATGCATCTCCATAGAAACTGGGAAGCAAGAAACTACAGTAATAACACTAAAGTAAATGTCACATCAGGTTAGTCAGCAGAAGGCAGGAGAGGGGATTTTGCTCCAGTTAGAAACTAACAAGGACTGCTGCCCCTTTTGCTTTTCTGCAAAGGGTATCTATAATGAAGACAGAATTACTGATGTATTTGCAATGCAAGATAATTATGTGGTTTCCTCTTATTTCCACTGCAATTTACCCATAAGGTGGTCAGATCAATGGCATATTTACTTACAGGCATTTGTTACAGCGAAGCTGTTAGCTGTTTCAATGTTGTCTACATGAGGAACCAAATTAAAAGGTGCTTCAGATGCATTGGGGCTGGTGTTATGAAGAAAAATTGCTAATCGGAAAGCAGTATATTCCTGATCTGTGTTCCTGATGAAGAGACCACCTACAAAAAAAAACAGAAAAAAAAAAAAAAAAAAAGAAAGCAAAAAGCAAAGGAAGCAGGGTGAATTATTTGCAAGCCACTTACTATCTTATAACACCATATAACGGTCTTTCTCAAAGCTGCACAGTAAGCCAAGTCCTAAGACTTTAATGGATAAGGAACTAATCATATTCGTAATCACAACAGCTGCTTTTAAATCACTGTCCTCAATCGATTTTACCCTCCCTGATGCATTCATGCTTCTTTCCTGACTTTTCAGTTTCCAGCCGCTCATACATAAATACACAGATTTGTCATGATTACAGTGACCTTTGAAAGTATTTAGCCTCCATCTCCCTGATACTGAACACACTGGTAAATCAGCTACTCAACAGCCTCTTACATTAAGTGGCAGGCTGATTAAGGGGAAAGATGCTTTCCGGATTAAAAAAAGAAAAAAAGAACAACCCCACAAAAAACCAACTAAACAAAAATAACTTGGTGTATGATAATCTGCACTGAACAGGAATATAATGAACTTTGCTCCTCTGCAGCCATGTGCAGGCAGGGAGCAGCTCAGCCTTATTAGCAGCATCCTTACAAGTCCACGAGAAATGATGCAGTGATGAAGCTGAGCTGGAAAGAATTCAGATAGCTGCGTCCCATCCGAAACACGTCCGAAAGGAGCGAAGCATGGAGCAGTGGAAAGGGGTGAGGACGGGGCACAGGACTACAGGGGGAGACTACAAAATCCTAAACTTTCCAACTATGAGAAGGGAAAGAACGACAGCACTGCCTTTTACCCCCCACCCCTACCGGCTACTGCAACCTCCAATGCACGTAACTCGCCACCCCTCTGGGAGCCAGGCAAAAGCGGGGGATGCCGGAGAGGGCTGAAGCTGCCCAGGGACATCAGCCCCGAGCCCCTTCCTCCTGTATCGATCCTACATACCCTGGAGCTGGAACGAGTTCTGCAAGAGACAAGCATCCTCCCTACTGCACACGAACGCGCACACATACAGATGTATACACAGACACACGAAGGCATCTATACACAAATACACGCGGATATTTCATGAAGGCAGGGAAATGGGATGAGTGGTAGAGGAGAAATCTGCAAACTGCCTTCAGAGCCTCCGTTCCAACTCACTTTTTAAGGGATTGAACCCCTGGACACACGCACACAGCCCAATGCACCGCTTACCTATTTGCACACTGCTAGGAAAAGCTCCCATTGCTAGTCCCCAAAAGCCAGAAAACAACAAGATAAGCTGTCTGCAAATTATCCTCATCTTCTCTTTTGCCTCTCTGTCTCGCCTTCTCCCGCTCGCTCGCTGCTGCTCAGAGAGGCATTGAGGACGAGGTGGCTACAACCAAAACCGAGAATGCAAAAAAAAAAAAAAAAAAAAAAAAAAGAAAGGGA
>JANIJG010008104.1:244767-261791 GCA_024611175.1 Megaceryle torquata | reverse complement strand
CCCAGGCTGCCCTTGCTGGGCATGGGCCCATTGCTGGCTCATGGTCACCCTGCTGCCCACCAGGACCCCCAGGTCCCCTTCCCTGCCTCCCAAGAGCTCAGTCCCCAAGCTGTACTGGTACCTGGGGTTGTTCTTTCCCAGCTGCCAGACTCTGCACTCGCCCTTGGTACATTTCATTAAACAGAAACAAATTCCACCTTGGACTGGGGCTTTTCCAGCTGTTTCCAGCTGTGCCAGGCACTGCCCCTCCCCGGGGAGCAGCTGCAGTGGCCCTGGGCCCAGGGGGTGCCCCAGCAGGTGGCACTCGGGCTCCGCAAGGACGGGGCGTTTGCAAACGCCTGGTTTACAACCCTGGGACAGAGGCAGACAGACACTTTCCGGGCTTCAATCGTTAGCGACGTCTCGTCGTGTGCTCCCCAGCTTTGTCAGCCTGCTGGTGCTGCTGCCAGCACAGCCCGGGCTGTGGACAAGGGGGCTGCAAACCCACCCCTCCTGGAAGGAGGAGCCGGGGCTTATGGCTGAGCAGATGTAATATCACAGCAACCCGTCACGGGTGGAGAATTTAAAGCGTAGTTATTATCCTCAAGGGGAAATCTCTGCATCAAGAGGGGAATATATGTGCATACTGTAACTCCTATTAGCGTTAATGGGAATTATGTGTGTAAATCCCCAAATCCCATTGAACCAAGAGGAGAGTGTCCCTGTAAGGGTCTGAAATATGCTTTGAATTAAGCCTGGCTGTTGGGAAACTCATAATGCTGTGGCTGTTATTATAAATTTATACTTACTAGGACTAAGTTTCACCTGAAACAACAGAGCCTGAAGTGTTATTTGTTCCAGCAAATTATTTAGTTGGATGTGATAATCAGTTCACAGCAGGACTGCGAGAGGCTACTCGGATTGTTGACAATTCTGGGTCCCATCCAGCTTCAAGCAGCTTCTGAAGTGGCTCCAAGGGCCACAGAAGGGACTCCCAAACCCAGCTCCTCAGGGAAACGTGGCCAGGGCAAAGCTGACTGTCCACAGCCACTTCCCAGGGGCAGAGCTACCAGCTCTGCTAAGCACACCCCCTAGCCAACACAAACCACAGGTGAGACTCAGCAGAATTGCTGCTGTTCTCAGCCCCTTGTATTTTGCCAGGTGGGTGACTTTTTTTTTTTTCTTCTTATGAGCCAAGTGCTTAAGACACAGTCTGAGGCAGAGGAATAGCTGCAAACCAGTTCTCCTTGACTTCCTGGGCTGCTCTGTGGTTTATTTCAGGAATTGTTACACCTAAGGGTATGCCTTCCATTAGCATCACCTCTGAATTACTAAAATGCCTTTCACAGGACCTTTAGTCCCACTTCTACCATCTCTACCTCAAATCAGATTTAATCCCAGGGTATCCATCCTCTCAAGGGTACACATTTTCCCTTTGGGCTGGGAAGGAGACACTGTCCTCATCCTCATGGGTCAGCAGCTGCATCAGGTGAGTAGTCATGACACTGCAGGAGAGGTGCCACGGGGTTGGGGGGCTCCTAATGGGGAAACAAGTCTAAAGAAGCCACAGGTGTGGCTTCAGCCTGCCCTGTGTCACCTTCACCACCTCATTACATGGCCCAACACCTCAGGGAACGTGGAAGCACAGAGGGCAGGTGTGGAGGGCCTGAGCCAGCAGTGCATGTGCAGCAGAGGGGGGGGACGGCTTCCCTTTCCAGGGCTGTCCAGTTTACTGCTGCAGGGGTGCAACAGTGCTAGGTGCCAGCATGAACCCCAGGGACACTGTCCACAAGAACTGCCACAACCAGGGGGAGAAACACCTGCCAAACAGCCCCTCACCTCCCACTCTGTCACAATTTCTCCTCCTTCCTTTCTCACTCCATATCAGCACCCAAAATCTTTATTCCCCTTGATTAGCCCACTTGAGAGCAGCCACCTATGCCCTTTAATCTGTGCACTCCCAAGATCAGGCTGAAGCAGACCAGCATGTAACACCCTCCTAGATTTAAATACCACTTGTAGAGACAGGGAGTTGCTTTATTCTGAAATATTCCTTGATCTAACAAGTTGTTTGGAATCCTGCAGTGCATTACTTTTCAAACCCTGCTCTCCTACTTTAAGCCTGGGTGTTACTCCAACAAATTCACTTTCAAATCTTGTGATGGACTAGCAGCATTGCCAGTCCTCATTAAAACACCACAAAAGCCACAGTCAGAGCACGGTGCTCCTTCTAATGATTTGTTTCACTGACAGACCAAACAGCCTGTTGACAATGGTTGACTGCAAGACACAGCCTCTTCTAATAAGATAAAGAAGTTGTGCATTTTATTGATTCTAAAGCCAACTGGGGTTTTATTGTCTTTGAAATCACAGCTTGCCATGACATCACAATGAATTATTATGGTAACCTGTTCACGCTTCCTCAAAGGCCTAACCCATTTGCCTGCCTTGCAAGCGTGTTGTAAAACACCCTGCATTTACATATATATTTTCAGGAGCTTTTTACTCAAGAACTGTGGCAAGCTCGAGGAAGGGAAAGGAGCTGAATGGGCAAGAAACCTCAAGATCCTGGAATTTTAAGAGTCTTGCAGCATCTCACCACAAACTACGAGCTGGACATTTTTGGATAAGGTTCTTTGTTTTTCATTACACAGGATGTGAAGTTTTTAATCCCTTCCAGCTCTGAATATCTATGTTCCTGAACATTCTTGGAATGAAACTCATATCACCAAAATGAATGTAACACTTTTCTAGATCAATATTTAAGGTCAGATCTTATAGAAGCTCAAGGCACATCAGAGAGCTCTTTAAAACCCAACCATCAAAATCAGAACCCAAATCTGCTCTCAGCATCTCTCTTGCAACCCCAGAGATCTCCCTGCCTGAGCCCAAGCTCTCCCTGTGCCTTTGCACAGTGTGGAGCAGGCACATGGGGATCTGTGCAATACAGTGGTACCCAAGTCCTCTGCACGGCATCGTTTGGAGGGGGAGGCCAGTGAACACCTACAACCATCACGGCAAAGTGCCTCAGAAATCCTGTAGTATCAACTTTCCTATTCTCATTATGTTAGGAAAGTACAGAGAAGAGTTGCTTGTCCCTCCCCTGATGATTAAGAAAGCTGGAGCACTTGAATCTGGCTGTAAAGCTGTGCAGTTGAGACAGTGGCAACAATGAGCCCTAACTTCTGGTCTCAGGGATATTTCTGTTCTCTCTCTCTGCTCTTAGTTCCTTATAAACTGGCAGAAAAAGACAGAGCACAGGCTCAGTGCTCTTCCAAAGGGAGAGATGTTCAGGCCACTCTTGGCCCCGTAATTTTTTTGCTTTCAGTAGTTGACATTTGTGAGGAAGACGTGTCCCAGCTTGTGGGTAGGTGTCTGGCAAGTGGTCCCACTAAGTATGTGGATCTGTAGCCTTACAGGAGCTGGAGCATGCCCTACCCAGACCCACTGCTCCCAGCTGCTGGGCACTTTGGTAGAAGCGAATCAGTGTTGCCATTGCTGCTGGTTATGAATTGAGAGGAAAAATCCAACCCTTGCTCTGTTAAGCAACTCAAGGGAGGTTTATATCTCCCAGAAATGCTGGATCCAGCACAGATTATGGCAGTTGTCTTCCTAGCAATCACCTCTGCACTGGGAGGACAGACTATCCCCACACTCCTCCTTTTTCAGCCTTGCTCTCATTTGGGAGAGAAAAAAAATATTCAAACAAAATCCCTGATCCTGCATCATCCTGCAAAGCATCGCTCTGGACCAAGCATTTTACCCACACAAACCTTTACATGTTCTTCAGCCTTTTCCACACACATGGAGCCCAACAGATGACAAAAGAAACTCTGCAATGGAAACTCAGTTTCCAGCTGCTTTAGGGTGGGCAACTCATTATCTGCTGCCAGCAAAGTGCTGAGGCACCACAAATGGATGCTACTGGCCTGCAACAGCCTTGAGGTTTGCACCTCCCAGAGACCCCCGTTACCATGTGGGCACCAGCTCCCTGATCAGCACATCTGGTCTACCAGTCTGGAAACTGGATCTGAAGCACAGCTCTTCAAAGAGGCACTATTTCCACGAATGGTGACCAACAGATCAAACCCATAGCTTGGCACTTCTATACCTTATTCTATTTTAAAGTTATGGTCTGAAGTGGTGTAGTACCTACTCCATTGATTTCAGTGCCAGTGTTTGAGCTTAGGAGGGTGGTTTGAAATTGTTGGCCCAAGAACAGGGTAACAGCCATTGACTGACAAAGAGGATGAGTTAAAAGAGGCTTGCAGTGCAACAGTTCATGCTATCTCTGCCCTGCAGGGATTGCAAGTCCTTTGGTTTCCTGTTTGTCCATCGGGTGCCTTCACCAGTGCTCATCAGTCAAAGGGAGAAGAAAAAAAACCCCAACAAAATAAAATTAACAGAGCTTCATAGAAATATTGCATTCTTTCCGAGAGTGGAGGCAAAACAAACAGAAGTTTAAAGTAAACAGTCTCTCCCAGCAGATCTTTTCCCCTTTTATTGCATGAATTACAATGCCCTTCAGCCAGCAGAAGGCAGAGAAAGTTCTGCCAGGAAAAAGAGTTATTTGAAAGAGTTTAAAGTAAACTTTTGTTTGCTTTGCTGCATGCAAACACACACACAAAAGATGAGAAACCCTTTCTTCTACTTTTTTACTTTAGTAAAAAGAAAGTGGATTTTTCTTTATTGACTGGTATACAGGTGGCAGAAGTAAAGGCAAGTTTCCTCATGGTCATCCCTCTGTGCTCAAGAGCATTAAGAGACAAAGCAGGACTGTCCTGTTCACCTAGGACATACAGACTGGTGGGAAAAAAAACAACACAAAAACAAACAAGTAAGAGCATCTCTGATCCTTCCACCGATACAAACAAGCACAAAGCTACCAAAGTCAAACTGCATCATTTTATTCTAATAAAACTGCTCAACGAATCTTTTCCTTCCAAATCTCCATCCCTTTTGTAATGAAGACAAAAGTCACAGTCTGTTTTCATTCACACTCCTGTAAATCTAGAGTAACTGGAAGAGAGCTAAAAAAAGCTCCGTGGCTGGTTAGGGCAGAAATTCTAACTAAAAAGTAAAGCCATCTCAAAACCACAGCTATCACCTTTTGCAAAGAAACACTTCCATTTCTGAGCAGTTCTAGTGTTTCCTAGATGAAGGAGCCTCCTCAATCTGAAGTTAACACGAGCGCAGCACCTGAAATACGCAGAGCACTTGACAAAACAGAGAAGAAAAATAGGGTTGTGTCCCAAAGACTTTATAACAAGCAGAGTAAGAGATAAAAAGAGGCAATGGACAATAAAAAGAGATAAAAAGAAGCAAAGGACAATAAAAAGAGATTTCTAGCGATGCTTAAGTGAAGCAGGATAAAGCTGACTAGCAGCTGGATTAAGTGCAGCATAAGTTTGTTGTTAATGTACATCCCCTTTCTGCACTTCCACAGGCTCTTTTGCTTCTTGGCCCTGGCCTTTTCCGTTCTGTTTCAAAAGAGCCATCCCTCCTTATTTCCCTCCTGACCTGCATTCCTCACTGTTGTCTGTAATGTGGTGATAAAGGCACCAGTAAACCCAGTCAGCTTGCCTAAGATCAGAAGATATGGAGGGTGATGTTAGTAAATTAACTGATCTGTATAAAACAAAAGGAGGAGGGGGAAAATAAAAAAAATAAAATAATTAAGTTGTCAGGAAGCCGAGAACTTTTGAACCCATTTAAACAAATAAGTGGCTGAGGAACGTCGTCTGCAAGAGCCAAGACCGGACTTGGAAGTTACAATCAGATGCAGCCTCAGATTGTAGCCCCTGGTAGAGGAACAAGAGCTGTTTAAGGCAGTACTCGGGTGAGATTCTCCCAGCTGCCTTTTCCAGCCCTCACAGACCTGGACTTGATATCCACAGACTGGAACGTTCTGCAACACATCAGGAGAGGTACTGAAGCCTCTCTGTGTGCTCCCCTTATGATTATGCTTTTGAGGGTCCTGGGCTAGTAAAACAAGTGCACTGCAAAAAAAAAATGCAGTAAGGTTTTATAATACACACAGACTCATTTATTAATATTAAACTGCCTTTCCTGTTTCTCCACCAGCACTAAGAGGGTTAACACCTTCCTCCTGGGCTGGTCTCCAGAGAGTTTGCTCTTCTCTGTGGCTCCAGATGGCTTGCAGAAATCTCGACACTTTTGCTGCCCTCAATACTGACAGATATGAGAGTTCCAATCTGAAGTTTAGGTTCACTAAATAAAGTGTCATGAAATCCCAGGAACAAGAAGAGCTCTTCAACGGGCCAGGGGTACAGATGACAGAAAACATGCTCTCACATACTGCTAAACAAGAGACCTTATCCCCAGCACCAAGGCTTTTCCCTGTGCTTCATCACAGGCTCCCAGTGCAGCCTCATGCTTGGCTTTTCACTGCTCCTCTACACCAGCAGCCTCCCCAGATTCTCCCAGTGGGTGCACTGGTAACAGCCCTGGCAGCACTTTCTCCTGGGCCCAGCCATCCCACCATTGGTCCTGCTATTTCACTGGCACCTAAAGTAACCTGACCCAGAACCCATCTCAGCCACTTCTTTTGTCACAAAGCTGGTGTTTTCATTACTTCCCCGCAGCACGCCCGAGAACCACATCCAGAGCATGCTTTCCTGACCAATTCCCTTCCTGCTATAGAAAGAGGAGATCCAAAAAGTGGGTGTGCTCCTGGAAAGGGTTTTTGCTTTGTCAACCAGCCCCTAACACTCATGTGCAGAGCCTGGCAGGTAAAGCCTCTGCGGGCAGCCTGCACTGGCACTGTAGAAAACCTGGAGAAGATACTATTGCTCCACTGCCCTTACCTACAGCCCTTCACCAGCAGCTCTCGTGCACAGAGGAGACACAGTACAAGTCTTACTTATAATGTCCTCCATTAGCATTGCTTGAATTTTGGGGCAGAAAGCCCCAAAATAGCCAGGCAGCACGTGATCATTTCTAAATGGGCTTGAAGTAGATGGTGCACTGTAGAGAGAATCTAACTTTTGTCACTCAAGTATCTCAGACAACATTGAGGGCTTGGGAGGACAGCTTACTTTAAAAAATACTTTTATGGAACTATTTTACATGAGTAATGTGTAGAGAGTGTATTTCTGTTCATTCTTCTCAGCACAGACACACAGCTCAGGCAGAGAAGAGCATCTCTGAGACCAATGCCCCCTAAGGTTATCAGATCCAGAAGGATGCTGCTCAGTTGCAGCTTACTGTACACGCATTCCCCAAACACAGTGTCTCACTGAAGAGAACAAGAGCTTTAAAGGAGAAAATCCCAACCAAACAAGACTATTCAAGCCATGTAACAGCATAAGGAAATCTCATAGGCTTCCATGGTTTTGTGGAAGTTGAGCAGAACTAGAGTATCTTTTCCTTTACTTCTTTTATTATAATTTTTTTTCCTGCTGTTTCTGCTGGATTATACTGTCTGATTGACTTAAGGCTACAATATGTTTAGCCCAGAAATGTCCCACACCAACCATTCATTAAAAAGGTAGCATATAGGATATCACTGGGAGTTGCTTTAAGATTCAGTTGATCTCTTTTTACTGCTTTTGTTTAGCTTCAGGGGAGACATCCTCACAAACTGTTACCATCTGATGCTTCTTTCATTTCCCCAATAATCCATAAGTCTGGTTGGGTTTTTGTTTCCCTCCACCCCTCCCTTTAAACACAACCCTCCCCCCTTCCCCACCGCAGGGTTCAGTTATTCAGAGAAGCACGTGGTTCTCCAGATGATAGGTCTCATATCAATTAGGTCCCAGCATTTATGGCTTTCTTTTTATTTTTTTCCAGAATCATTAAGGTTGGAAAAGACCCTCAAGGTCCTCAAGTCCAAACATCTACTAAATATTATCAGGACCACTAAACCATGTCCTGCAGTGCCACATCTGGACAGTTTTTGAACCCCTCCAGGGATGGTGATTCCCCCCCCTCCCTGGGCAGCCTGTTCCAAGGCCTCACCACTCTCAGTAAAAAAAATGTTTCCTCATATCCAACTTGAACCTCCCCGGGAGCAACTTAAGCCCATTTCCTCTCATCCTATCAGGAGTTACCTGGGAGAAGGTAACTCTCTCTACCCTACCCTCACCGCCTTTGAAAACTTTACATACTGGGAATAGGAGACACTCACACCTTCCCTTTGTTACCCACCAGGAAACACTGGGTGCTCTTACCTTTGTCTCCCAGTCCTCACTCTTTCTTCCTCCCTGGGGCTGATGCAGAGATCCCTCACTGGCATTAAGCGCCCAAGTAGCAAAGCATTAAGTAACAAAAGCAACCCAGAGCTAAGCTTAAGAAGGAAGATTACCCTTCCTGAGGGCAGGCACTACCCTTTTAAGGAGGGCATGCTTTGCTTTTCTCTGCCTTCATGCAACCCACCTGCTGAAGCTGCCCCTCCCTTAGCTGGCATCTGTACTAAATAGGTTACAGCTGCTATTAATTCCATTTAGGACCGAAGCCCTTGACGACAGAAGCCATAACTTGTGTATAGGAGTTTGATGAGCCCTAGCTGAGGATTTGCACGTGGTTTTTCTGCAGCTCTTTTACACAGCAAGGAAGGTATTTTCAGCTTCAGATGTGTGTGACCTGCTCTTTCATCACTAACATAAATGAACTGATATGTGGTTAAGGTGGGCATTTGTAAGTGTGTCAATGGGAGGGAAAAGCCTCACAGGGGTTAAGAAAGACAGAGATGAAATCAACAACGGCTCAGAAGCAGCAAGAAAAGCAACTTTCAAGTTCACTTGAAGAAACAGAAAACTTCTCGTAACATCAGTGAATGAAAAACAGCCAAAAAAATTCACTATTGATAACGAGCAGGAAGCCCAGTGCTTGGCATCATGAGTTTATGCAAATTTGTTATTACTACAAATTGGCATCCTCAGACCCTGATCATACAACACTTGCACATATGCTTAACTTTATGCACATGAGCAGTCTCATTAATGCCAGAGACTTAAGTCGTGCATAAAACTGAGCAAATGCATGAGTGTTTGCAAGACTGGGATTTAAACCCAAGGGATGGAAAACAAATTTACTGTATCATCAACAATTATTTCTGAAATCCATCAGAAGCCAAGGTGGTGCCAGAGGTCTGTTTAGTATAGAAATATTCAAAGAGAGAGAGGAGTGGGATTTGGAAGATTGCTGCCTTTAACTCAATCCATTAGGCTCAATAATGGTGGGCCAAACACAGGAGGAAAACATCCCTGCCCAGATTAAAATAGAACTGATTATGGGTACTGGAGACAGAGTATTTCCCATCACATTTTACAAGATAAGCTGGATTGCCTCTTAAAAACACAGATTTTAAACTTGGTAAACATAAAGAAGTCCTGTTTCTAATCAACTTGCATTTGACTGAATTATTCAGCAGCGTCTCACAAAAGCCTTACAAAATTAATTTCGGTGGTGTTAGGTTGAGGTGGGTTCAGAGCAACATTTACCTGACTAGTTAGAAGAAATACAAAGGCTTATGCTGGAGGGAGGTGCCTATTGCGTGGTAGTGAAGGCTGATGGCTAGTTCTAGAGCCAGTTTTAATTAGAACATTCAGCAATGCTTCAGAAAATACAGAAGAGCTTCCTTATGTTACAAAACCTGCAGAAAATATGCTGTTTCCTTGGGAATCCAAATAAGTAAATGCAATAAAATTTGAGCACTTAAAAAAGGGCTGGCTCTGGAAAAGGAATTCTGGGAAGAGTGTAATCCTGCATTGGGATGATGTAAAAGATAAGGCTTCTACAAAAAATAAGGTCTTGTTGTATTGGTCAAAAGTCATGTTTCTGTTAATTTATGTATGCTTTTTAAGATTTTTAATTTTTTTTTTTCCTCTCTTCCAGTTTGAAAAGAATTAGTAGATTCTCAGCACTTCATTTTCCTGCTAGTTGACTTCTTTTCACCAGTCATTACCAAGGGCCGTGTCAATTTTGCCATGTAACAGTAATGTTGATGGAATTATGGTACTTTCCTTTAGTCGCCTTCTGCAGCTTGTTTCAATGCAGCGGTTCCGGGACCTCCAGGTCCCATGTGTGGCCATGGACTCCACAGACTCCAGATGAAGTCTGGATATTTCGAGGTCTCTTGTTGGGGAGGGTTGTCACGGAGATGCCGAGTCTGAAAAAGGCAGCACGGTCTCTCACAAGGCTGCAGTCTGGATGGACAGGCTGTCCATGGCAATGGCCAGGAGAGCTGAGCTAGAAGGGAGCCAGGCAACCTGTGAAAATGCTTTAGCACATTGGTACTTGATGTTTTGGTTGGAATATCGGTGCCACAATGACCAGCTGCTTTCAAGTTTGCAGCCATCTTAAAGGCTTAATATAAAAATAGCTTTTGGGGGGGTGGCTTTGGTGAGGTAACATCTTCATACAGCACTGTAATGCTGCATGTCCTGAGTGGATGAGAAAGAAATAAAAAGAATAACACAGGCTGGAGCTGGTTGTTGGCCAGGAGCCCTCCTCCAACTAACTTTTTCTCTGAAGGAAAGAGTTTTAACTTTCTTCATGGTTTAAGTTTTGGCTGTTTTGTCTCATCTATGCAGGTTATAAAGAAGGAGGTAGGACTTCTATGACTTAAATGGCATCTGGCAAGAGTGTGATTCTGAACCAGGCTTTAAGGGACTATCATGACAAAAATTAGAAAAAGTGGTATTTTTGGTGAGAAAAGTGATGCTGGAGGTGTTGCAGCTGGAGGTGATGCAGCTGGAGGTGTTGCAGCTGGAGGTGTTGCAGCTGGAGGAACCAGCCCTACAAATATTGGTTCATTCTGTCTAACATCACCCCGTGCAACGAGACTTGATGTGTCAGGTTAAAAAGATGCACGAGTTTGCAAATCCCTGGCTTTGGGGTGTCATGATGTTCTGAGTTGAAGGTCTGTGACAACTGGAGAGCGGAGGAAAGTCTGAAAGAAATCTGAACGGTATTTGTGGTGTTTTCAATGCTTAACCTTCTTCATTCCAGTGGGTAAAGACCACAGCTGATCTGTTCATCAGCCCAGTTCTGGCAGACTGAACCTCCTGAAGGCTGAGATGACAATTAACTCTTAAATGCTGTGCTTTCTTTGAAATACACTTCCAATTCTTTGAAATACACTTCCAATTCTTTGAGGAAATAATTACTTCAGAATAAACCAGCCTTTCTTAATCCAGACCTTATTTATTAAGTTCTGAAGCACACCTTGAAATGCAACACCGAACACTAATTTCTCTTTGATGGGTTTAATGGAAACAATTTCTCTCTTCAGCAAGCACTTGCTTTCAGAGTGAAACCTTAACATTTTACTTTTTATCTCTCTTGTCAATCACTGATATTTTTTTCCATATTTTTTTCCCTGTTGGCCCCACCTGCAGATGTCATATCCCTCTCAGAAGCACGTAATCCAGAAAGATGCATAACACAGTTCTTTATCAAACCCTAGTTACCAGTTGATCCGACAAATGTGTCACACAGATTTTTTTTTGGCAAAACCAGTTTGTTCAGCTGACGCACGGTAGCCGAGTGCAAGTTTGCTTAACAAAATCCTAACAAATGCCCAACTGTTATTTTCCTGATTTGATATTTCCTACCATAGACTCGTAGAACAACTCAGACCAGAAGGCACCTCGGAGGGTGATCTCATCCACCTTGCTGCTCAAAGCAGTGTCAGGTATGGGATAGGGTTGCTGGGGGCTTTACCCAGTCTTAAAAACTTCCAAAGATTCTGGGCGACCATTTCCAACGCTTGACTATCCTCACAGTGGGAAGGTTTTTCCTCATCTCTTGCTGAAGCCTCTTGTTTTTTCCAGTTTATGTCCATTGCCTCTCCACCTCTCTCTCTGCTGAGCTAGGGCTCCTATAACTAAGGGCTGTGTCAAATAAACTATTTTCTTTCTTGTCAGTATTTCTGCACGCATTAGGGAGGACAATTACAATATCCTTCAGGCTCTGAAGCAATGAATATAAACAAATTTTTTCTGCTCCTTATGTGCTGTATTATAAGATGAAAACTCATCCTTGCATGTAAGGAAAACAGATTTTCAATGAAGATTTGACCCAGAGACTGGAGAGCACAGTTTTCCTATAAAAGATGTCCTTTCATTAAAAAAGGCTATTGTAACCTAAACACTTTATGATATATTTTCTTTCCGAGGAACTTTTTCAATCTCACTGAGCATGCTGAAGTCATTATATACTTACTAGAAATGCTTCTTTGTCCAGACAGATTTACTATAGGTTACATTTCTGCAGGAGATTAAAAATGATGCATTAGTAGATACCATTCTAAAAATACCCTTTTAAGTAATGTGTATCTGCATCTTCCCCAACCTTGAAGAACATACACAATAGCAAAGGAAATGCAGCACATAACTCAGGGCAAACGACACGTAACTCTGAGGACTTTTACCACTGTATTTATTGAAATGAACAGAAATGGCAAAATGTGAAAGCTAAGCACTTCAGTTTATTCACATATTTTACATTCAGAGGAACAACAGATTTTTTTTTTTAGTATTATTATTATTATTCTTTTTCCTCCAGAAAAAAAAAAAAAAAAAAGACTCCTCTTGTGGTTTCCCAAATTTTGACGGAGACATGGAATACACTTGATGAAGCATGTTATGCAGGGCATACAATGAAAGCCTTGTGTATATGGAAAAAAACTAAAAAAAAAGATAAAAACCGAACAAATTTAACCATTACCAAAAAACCCCAAAGATTTCCTTTAATATACATAAAATTCAGAGTAGTGCTTTATTTTAACAGACAACACAACAGTGTGATTTATTAACAACTACATATTTACAGTGCCTCACTGGTGAAAATACTGGGCTTCATCTGAGATCCTAGACACTTCCTGAGAAGGCAACGTGGGCTGAGGATCGCTCAGCACTTCACAGAAACTGGGTGCTAAAAGGGTGAAATGAAAGCATCCTTTAAAAATAAGTGAGATGGCAAAGGTGGAACTGCTGATGCATTGTGTTTATGCCCTGATCTGGCAAAACTTGCATTTCAAGTACTCCCTTTGATGTCAGTAGATTTATTTGTGCTCCTACAGTTAAATACAGAAGTGCTTCAAAACCAGGAGCCTCAGGAAGACAAATGCTTGACGCAAAGATGCTATGAGCAGAAAAAAACCTAGTGTAAATACAATTTTACGTGGTATGGAGGCACACAACCTTGAATTTAAGTCTGTGTTCTTCTGCATGGGTGATTCCTACCACTTTACTTTTACAAGGTCTGGATTCCAAGTGTCTCTATCAGGTGACACACTTGTGAAAGCATCTTCTTCCCACAGCCTCCCAAATCATCGTGCCAGTTCAGCAGATCTCAGTCTTTTTGGCAATTAAATAAAATAAGAACCAGATCTTTTTCAAAGTATTCACAAAATAATCTTTTGCTTATATGAACGGCTGTCCCACCATTCTCCTATCAGATCTGACCTCAGCTCAGTTCTTTAGAAGTTATAAAAATAAAGAATCGATTAATATACAAATATATATTTCAGAGTGATAAGAGAATAATATTAAACAAATTCCTTTTTTAATCTACTTTAAATTAAAAGAAATGTTTTCAGAAGTCTGGGCTGAAGCAGATCTTTATCTGTTGACTCTTTAATGGAACCCACTCCCTGCAGATGGCCACGTACAACTTAATGTAAGGAGCTCATTACTACAAAAAGACAGTGAACATGTTTCCACTAGCAAAGCAATTCATAAGATCTGCTGTGCCAGTTGGCTTTTGGTATCTTGTTTTCAAGACACTGCAGATAGTTCTCATATTAGAGACAAAACCTAAGACATTAGAAAGTCTTGAGCTTTTTAAAAATGTGCTTCTTTCCCTGGTCTTCGTTAATATTTGTTTTGCAATAACCCAGTTTGTTTTGTATACTGTTTGTATACGGCATAATCTAAATGCTCCGCATGGATGCACACGTATGTACAAACCCAGCCAGTAATTCAGTTAAGAGATACTCCTGCTCAGTGGGTCATTTCATATTTTCTCAATACCGTATTTTTCTGTGATATCCACACCACCACCATCCTGGTCACTCCCTTCCCCTGAGATGCCCATCTGTGTTTTCCTTCCATTTATCTCAAGCAGCTGATGCAGCAAGGAACGTTTTTGAACAACCTATAATACTCTTCCTGGATCTGAAATAAAAATACAGAATTCAAATGTGAAATAAGATTTATTCTGAGGTCTATATATTTTTAAACTCATTTTGTACTGCTCTTATCACTGGATGTTTTAAGGTGAGGCTGCTTTTGCCTTTGGGACAGAACACTGAAAAAATTCCTGCCTCAGGATTGCGTAGGTGGATGCTGCTGCTAACTGGCAAGACTGGAAGTGAGTTTTACTGCACATATTGCATTATTTCATTGAGTTACCTGCACTATAACCAGTTCTACAGTGTTAAAGGACCTTTTTTCCCCATCTCCAACATAGGTTTTAAAACAGGAAGGAAAAAAAGATAAAAATTGGGTTCTGTCTCCACTGAAGGCAACGGCAAACTCTCCCCTCTTCCTTCCCCTCCCTCATCAATGGCACAAGGCTTTCCTCCCTTGCTCTGATACAACACTTGAAGGCTGGGCACCCACTTAGGTACGTGAGACTGCCCGAGGTGCTTCCCACAAGGAAGGGGACACTGGGACGCTTACCTTCCTAGAAAGCACACAAAGAAATATGAAGATGAACATGCCCTGGAATGCGTTGAAGATTGTGAAAAGATACGCGGTGACCACGGATCCCTGGACGACATGGAGAACCCCAAAGATCCAGGTAGCCCCAAGGAGGAATAGGAGAGCCAGAGCCCCTCGGGCACAGGATCTAGAGGGGAAGGAAACATTGCAAACAACATGTGGTCACGTGCTGGTTTCCTTCCCTCATCGCTTTGGATGGTGGATGCTGCCTAGGCAAATTTTTTCACATCTGGAAAGGCCAGGAGAAGTGCAGATGCATGGGCTGCTCTTTAGGGTGTGCTGTAGCACTGTGGCATGAATAAGCTCACCATAATCCCTGCAGAACAGCAAAGGAGTAAAACTGGAGGGCCTTGAAACACTGCCTTCTTTAATCTTCAGATGTGTTTTCTCTGGTGTACTGCAGCACCATATGATTTGATTTAAATCTACTGTTAGTGTAATTCCCCAAGGAAAAACATATGTCTGTTATGAAGCATTCCCGCACTTTTCCTCCTCCCCCTTATCTTCCTCAAAAAATAACCCAGAAAAAAAATGTACAGTATGCTCTTAGGTCAGTACACGTGCATCACACCAAAAGGTTCCCAGTCTGCCTCTCAGGTTGGCTGCAGAAGATTGTGCCAGTTGTAAAACTAGACTTTTGTTCATTCTTTCTCTTTTAAAATAAATATTTTTGGTTTTAGAACACAAATACTCTCAAATAATTCCCAGGTCAGCATACTGATGCTTTAAAATTATAGGAACTGATTGGCTATGATTTTTTATTTTTTTTTTTCCCCCCCCAAACATGCTGTAGAGCCCTGCTCACAGATTTGGGCAAATTGCAGCACGTTGTCTTCAAAATGAAGCCTCTGATTACTTTCTTATTCATTCTCAGCCCAGTCATTGCAGGACTTCCTTTGAACAACAGACATTTTTAGCACTGTTCCTCTGAAAATGAATAATTTTCAACTTCATTAAAACCAGCTCACCACGTGAAGCTACAAAGGGTGAAGAATAAGAGAAAGTAATCAATCAAACAATTGCTAAATCCTAACTATAAATCTAGTGCACTGCATTGAAACTGCAGGAGTGTTCCTAAGCAACACAAACAGTAAGTTGTTTTCAATGTTCCCTGTAGTACATTTCAGCTTTTCCTCCACAAACGGTTTTCAAGGTCCCTATAAATCAGGTTTAAAGAGAGTGAGTTGATGGAAAAATCATAGCAGCATGCAAAGTAAAAATCCTGAAGAGAATGGCCCCCCATGTCCCCCAGTGCCACGGAAGCACAACGTCCTCCTGTAGACTTTACACAAATAACATGAATGGCTTGATTTTCTTATCACTGAATTGCTTGTTAACTTCAAAGCAAATATATTGGTCCTGATTCAGGCAAAGTTTTCAAATCTGGCCTAGCTTGCCTAGAGGCTGCAGAACGGTCTTGAGAAGGACAATTACTTCTTTAACCTTGCCATCAGCCCTTACCCTCTGCTTGATCTGGGCTGCTCCTTTTCACACACTTCTCACACAACCCCAGTGCTGTTGTACAAGGTATTGCTCAATAGAAATAAAATTGTCAAATCTACCTTCAAATCTAGATGAGGGTATAACACACACAAAAAAACCAACCCCAAAACTTCTCTTTTTCTACAAATCTTCCACAAGGTTAAACTGCATTTTTAAATTCTCATTGTCATCTCTGTATTTAAACTTACAGAAGGTAGAGTTTGTATTAAATGGCAGACTTACCTTATGTTTTCATAACAACTAACTTCTGGCTTTAACATCGCGGTGTGTCGAAATACTTTATAAATAATCACTCCGAAAGCCAACAAATTAACCTGGGGGAGTGAAGAAAGGAACTTTTATTTCAAACTGGGATGCTTTTGAATCTTAGTAACTGTTACACATCTAAATGAAACTAGTCAGATAAGTTTCTGTGTATTTGAACCCTACAGAATCCACTGCCAGGGGGAGGAAAAAAAAAACCAACCCACCCTTTTATGATCCATTTCGATTAAAAAAAAATGAGCCCTGGAATAAACATTGATCAAAGAGGGCTGTAACTCTACCTTATCTCAACAGTCTATGGATGTGTATTGAGTTTATTGATAAATGTCTTCAATTTCCTGGTGAGATTTTTTTTCTCTAAGCAAAGATGTTGAAAGGAGAAGGAAGGGAAAGAGAAGGGAAAGAGAAGGAAAAGAAGAGAAGGGAAAGAAAGAAACAAAGAGAAGGGAAAGAAAGAAAGAGAGAAAGAGAGAGAGAAAGAGAGAGAGAAAGAGAGAGAGAGAAAGAGAGAAAGAGAGAAAGAGAGAAAGAGAGGAAGGAAGGAAGGAAGGAAGGAAGGAAGGAAGGAAGGAAGGAAGGAAGGAA
>JANIJG010008104.1:221597-234014 GCA_024611175.1 Megaceryle torquata | reverse complement strand
TTACAGGCTGTCTCAAAAGCATATTGCAGTATAATCCACAACACAAACTCCCTGGATCCCCATTCACACAGACTGAAATCACCATCCGGGTACAAGGGCATTTGTGCTGACGGCGATTTTAGTGTTTCTGCGCAATAATCATTTGTGGGGAGGGACTCTTTGGTATCCAAACTCTCCAGGCTACCTTTGAAAACCTACAAGCTCAATGCAGTAGATGAAGTAGATGATCAGGATTAAAGCTAAGCTTGAAGCTGCCAGGTTTTGAAGCTTTCTATATCAGGGTTGTGGTGCATTATCTGGTTATTCCAGAACAGTAATAACATTTCCTTTTCAGACTCCTTAGTTAGTTGGGGTTTTTTTTCTTTCCTTTTTTTTTCCCCTTTAATTAGCTGCAGGCAAAATGGAAATCTTGGAAAGGGATCAGCTTCTGTAATTGAAAGTACTTCCTAAGTGGCACTACTTTGGAAAGAGTTTTGTCTTTGTTGTGCTGGTCCCCATGCAGTATGCTCAACAGGAATACTGGACAATGGAAACAGAATTGCCATGAATAACGTTCCTTCCACAGAGCAGACACCTAACACCAACTTCATCTTCTAGAGTAAGTGCCTATTTTCATAAGGTTTTCCATATTTTCACAGATTCATTAAGGTTTGAAACAACCTTCAAGATCATCAAGTCCAACCATCTACTAATTATTAGCAGGAACATTAAACCATGTCCTGCAGTGCCACATCTTGATGGTTTTTGAACCCCTCCAGGGATGGTGACTCCACCCCCTCCCTGGGCAGCCTGTTCCAAGGCCTCACCACTTTCTCAGCAAAGAAATGTTTCCTCATATCCAACCTAAACCTCCCCTGGAGAAACTTAAGCCCATTTCCTCTTGTCCTATCTTGTCCCTACCTGTGAGAAGAGACCAACACTCCACCCCACTACAACCTCCCTCCAGGTAGCTGTAGAGAGTGATATGGTCTCCTCTCAGCCTCCTCTTCTCCAGACTACACAACCCCAGGGCCCTCAGATAAGAATTCCTTAGACAATAACCTGGCCAAAGTGGAGGCAAATTACCCAGCTGCCTGTACTCTTTGAAAACACCTCTTTTGCAGCTCAGGCTTCAATTTGCTATCACCCCATCAAAACAAGCTGTCCAAACGCTAAAAAAATAATTCAATGAATCACACAGCAGACAAAGCAGCTTGCTGAAAGCAGGCTGTCTTTCCTCCCAGGTCTAGAAGAGTATGATTATAAAAAGACAGTAATAAAGGTATGGGGATACTGTGAAAACATGTCACAAAAATACTTCTCTAACAAACAAAAAATAAATAGAAAAAAAATGACAGTGTTGTCCAGCTGTCCAGCTACAGCTCCTTTGCGTGGCTTCACTTAAGCAAAGGAGTGGAAGAGAAAAAAGAAGTTTTCTCACTGCTGTCCTCATCCATAGGAGGATACATTGGTGCATAGGGCCCATATCAAGGTCTATCACCTCCTCTTTTTCTTTTCACTTATGGGGATTGCTGGACGATCTGGAGTGCTCAAAAAGCAGCTATGGGCTTCAGAGCCCAGCTTGCAGGATTTGCCTCTGCAGCCAGCTAGAATTATAACAAAGCAATTGCAGACCTGTACCTGAGACCCTGCATCAGGCACAGCTCAGCTAGAGCTGAAAGCAAGGTTACGGATGCAGGAATTTGGGGCATTTTGTATATTTTCATAATTCAGTTTTCCCATGCTAACAGTGCAGTGATACATCCCAGCCCATAAACCTTCACCCCAAAGCAGATGAGGAACAGGAATGGGAGCAACAACAAAAAAAAAATCCCAACCCTGCTTCCTTCACTGAAGAAAGAGATAAGGTCCAGAGAAGAAATAGAAAATTAAATATAAATTAAATTAATAGAAAAGTTAAACCCAAGAATTGTAAGAATTTTTTAGTAAAGAATGGTCTCCCCTCCCATGATTTTGCTTTACCTGTTGGCCATCAGGGCCACCTGATCTCAGAAGCACTGAGCCACAGGAGGCTATAGTGCTTTGCCTCTCCTGAAGTCTGCCACGCTCACCAGGAGGGTGAGATGGGGAGGCATCACCCCGCAGTTGCACTTGGCAGGTTGTCCCCAGCCTGTCGCCAAACTACAGTAGGAATTTGAAGTCGAATTTGACCAGAATTATACCTGCTGCTTTATTCAGCTTTGAAATGGCTAATGCATTGAAATAGAACAGGCTTAGTATCCTCTTCTGTGTTAGGGACTGCCACTTCCTTCACGAATCCTCATATTTATCACCAAATAGCTTAAAAACCAACAAAGGGCTATAACTGCCTTGACCATAGATGCCACGAGGCTTCATCATTGTACCTTTTCCTCCTGTTAGCTTCAGCTAGTGCCAGATCACTGTCAACTCAGTCATACATAATAATGCCCCATTACAGTTGAAATGGTTTGTTAAACTTTATAGCACTTAGAAATGCTCCCGAGGCACCAAAAACATCTCGGTTCAGAACTGAACATATAATACCTGCCAAATCTGCAGGTTTGAAACCACTTCCAATAAGAATTAAAAAGGCCCTCTTCACAGCTGAAATAGGGCTATCAATACTTGACTTGTCTGCCCATGTGAAATAGGGGGTTCTTTGCTCTGACGTCGCAATTTAGTTTCAAATAGCTTTGATGATGACAGGGTACACAAGAGTGATAAAATCATAAAGATGACAGTCTAATCTTACAAAGATGACCGATCTCTGATAAGAGATTAAGTCCCACACATTTGAAAAACCAGATTATCCGTCTGCGAGGGCTGGGATAGCGTCTGTGTGCACCTCCCGCTGAGCCATGCTGAGATGCCAATGACACACAAAGATGCAACTTCTTAGGAACCAGAAATGCTTCACAGGAATTTCTCAAACCATTGGGATAAAAGGAAAGAAAGCAAAGAAAAAAAAAACCAAAAACAAACCCACAAAAACCCCACTACAGCTCTGATCTTATATTAAGCTTTTTTTTTTGGTCAAACATTCATTTTCCAGACTAGTAAAGTATTTAGATGTACAGCATATAAGTAATTTAGAGACACTATAAAAAGGTCTAAATTAGCCAATTCTGCCCTATAATTAGCACTCACAGCTATGCTGGCAGTGGGTGGGTGATTATTAAACACCTTTTATTATCGGTTTTATGTACTACAATAAAAAATGAAAATTATACTTACGAGAATTATTAGACATGCTGGTCCTATAAAACTCCATATAAAGTTATTCTTCGTGCTGAGCCAACATCTGAAAAGTAAACAGCAGAAAATGCCTTGGAATGTCACTATCACATCCTTACAGACATTGATTTGGAGAGAGAAACAGCAACTTACACTTCTGTGGTGCCATAGTACTTGTACCCCAGTGCAGCAGAGATTCCAACCACCACAGCTGGACTGACGTAGCCAAAGACATAGAAATTCTTGTGCAAGAAACCCTTGTTGTAGATGACTCCCACAACTATAAGGTAGAGGTGAATGCCTTCGATGCACATCCACGCAAAAGCAGCTAGAAGGAAATAATGGAGTAATCCAGCAGTAATTGAACAGAAGAGCTAGAAATTCAGAGAAAGCAGAGAGTCATCATTCTAGTAGCATGTCTTTTTTAATAGTAAAAAAAAAAAAAGCATATGAACAGCAACCTAGTTCCTCCAGAGTGGTGGTCCAGCAGCTCAGATGTAATGCAGCTTGACAAGAACTTGGCCTACACCCACGAGCATGCTTGTTCACCATTATTTGCTGGAGCAACTGGTAAAATAAAGACTACATTCTACCTCTAAAATCAGCACCCATCTTCCCAGGAAAAAGGTATAAACAAACTGACAAGGGTGATCCCATAGTTACAGCTGAATAGTCTATATTCTCCCCCTGTCTAGACAAAGTTCATTTGAATGATTTTGATAACAATGCAATTAGGCATCACGAGGAATTAATTCTGAAATAACTTTTGTTGCTACAAAGCCTTTGTAAAATTCTATTTCTCAATCAATCAACACTGGGGTGCTACCGCTGGGTAGTAGCTCAGATCTTTTCAAGCAATTTTGAATCCTATTCAGCTACCTGTACTCGGGGTATCGTGATAATTCACATATAATTTAATTACCTACATTTGCAAAACATCAACAGCCCATCTTTGGGGCTGTTGGCAGCGGGGTTGGGCTCGATGATCTCCAGAGGTCCCTTCCAACCCCAACCATTCTATGATTCTGTGAACTTGTATGAAAAGCAACAGGGACGGGTCAAGACCTTGCAGGTGGAAAGGAAAGGAGTCCTCTAGCCAACAGAGCAGGATCTTAAATGCCAGCTCTGGCCTGGCTTTTAGGGAAAGTTGTCACCCAGAGAGCCACCAGTGTAGCTTTATATCTATCCAAAAGTGAAAGTCCTAAACACATTGAGCCTACAGAGCAAAGTCAATGTACACAAGCTTAGACTACTTCTTTAAATGACAATTTTATATTTATTAGACCGGGAAGTCAGCGTCACTAGAATATTCATCCTGATACTAGGAAATACTGCAAGCAGATGGAAGTTCTTACACCACATTATTTACTTTACAATGGAAAGTCAAGATACAAGTGAAAATTAACCCACCTTATTATTGTTCATATTAATTCCAATCAGAAAAATGAGTTCCGCCAGGAAAAGGCTGCAGCAGAGGTTTTTGTGAATTGTTGTTCTAGTGCTTTGAATTTCACTGAAGAACCAGAATGTAAAAATGCACATGGAGAGGCAAATCAACGAAATAATTATTCCTAGCTGAGTGATTCTTGTAAGAATGTTATAATTTGTAACACCCTGGGGGAAAATTATAATATAATATTTAAAAGAATAGCTTTGTACCTTCTCAAGAAAAAAAACCTCGTTCTATAATACAGCTCTTTTATTCTTTTCTACAAAATATTAATCAAAACTGTTTGCAGAGTTTCACTGCAAATGTACACGTTGGATAATCTAAAAAGTATTGGGTTTTTTGAGAGACAGATATAATTCTAGGGGAAATTAGTAATGAACCATATATACTCCTGCTCTTGCATTTTCTGATCTTTCTTAACAAAACTTTTTATTAACATCAGTCTCTCCTAATATGATTTTATAAATCAGATCATTTTAGTGAATGACAGATACACTGGCAGTAGGACATACATTAATACGCCACGAACATTTTCTAATATAAAAGGACTTATCACAGCAGTGACTTAGATAAGCAAAATTGAATAACCGTCTTACTGAATTTGCAACATGATCAAAACAAGACTCTGAAACAACAATCACTTCAAACAAATGCTATTCCAGATACGTAACATAAACGTTCTCCAAAGAAACACAGGCTGCTTTAATAATGGACAGGAATATTTTCTGTACAGGAATACGGTTACATTTGCTGCTTGGTATTTGCACTAAGAACCTCTGAAATACACGACTGCGCATCAGCATAAGGATAGTATTCAGCTGACCATAAAATGTAACTAAGTTGGGGATTTTTTTTTTCCTAAATAAACGAGCAGAGTTCATTCTCCTCCCAGCCTGCCTTTTCAAAATAACTATATAAGTACCTGCAAAGGTTTTAAATTTGAACTGAAGACTTAGGATGCTATTTGGCAACCAGGAAGCAGTCTCTATCAGCATGAAATTCACAGCTTGAGAGAACAGTCTCAATACAGTACATTCATGCTAATATTCTGCTTGCTGTCAGTTCTCATACCTTACAAAGCTGCTTCCTGAAGCAGAACCTAAGCTCCTGCAGCTTCCCACGTAGAGCCTGAAAAATCTATGGGGTCCCTTAATGTAAGGAGGACATAAATTGAGCGGTCATTCTCACAGTTTTATGCTGGTCGTGAGTGTCCGTGATTAACAGTCAGAAACTTCAAATTGATTATGCGGGGAGAATTGAAAGCAGATTTTTAGATGCCAAAGTCAGGCAAACGGGTGGCAAAGTTTTGCAAGAGAGAAATTCAGGGCCATATGGTTACTGACCACCGACGAATGCCAGTTAAATCCCACAGCAGTCTTAAAGTGGGATTTAAAATTAAGAGCAATGCACCAAAAATAAGCACAACAGACTGTGTATTTGGAACAAGATACTTTGCTGCATCACTGCTCTGTAATACTGCAGAAAGGACATAAGGAAATTCAAACGCATATGGGAGGAATTTTGTTTGCTCTGTGCACAGAAAATTGTGTGTTTGCTGAACAAAAACACGAGACAACCTAAAGGGGGAAAAGTACTTAACGTTGCATTGCAAGAAAAACGCAAGGAATGAGGACAGGAGAATGTCAGGTAAAATACTAAATTAAAATAGCACTTACAACGGAGCCACCTGAGGACATCAAAACAGCAAAATGAGTCAGATGATTACATTTGCATGAAATGTGAGTGGAGTTGGAATGTGTCAGCTCACAGCCTTGTGTAGCCCAGTTGCCATCCATTGTGTCTGCCGAGTAGTTCCAAAATGCACATTTAATATCTTTATCCACAGTCTGGAACAGAAACAAGATGTTTTACTGATGGCAAAAGGCAGGATATTTCCCACCAAGAGACCTTTAGAAACGTTAGCCAGGGCAATTCATTAAAAATTGCTTGTTACTATTGGAAGGTTGGGAAACGGAAAGCGCATTCTGCGAGGCCTCTTCCAAGCAATTAAAACATGCCTGGGGATGGAAGGATTTTATCCACACAGCTAACACCCAACCAGACATGCAGGCTAATCAGATTACTGAACCCTTCTGGCACTTGCAAAGGTGTTGGAATTTTTACCTACTGAAAACATTGTTATATGTACACCTGCTGAATATGGGCTAAACCCCAAGGTTACAGCCACGTTGCTCATTCTGCTCACACTGGCTTCCAAAAAAGCAGCTCAAAACCTGAGATTTATTCTGTGTGTTTTACAAAGTAATCTGGGATAAAGCCAGGGTCATATCATACCCCCTATAGCAGGTGTGACAACAACAACGAGTAGGATTATTAGTATTATTTATGACAGTTAATGCTTACTAACGCTAGGCAATGATAAGGTCCCCACTGTACTAAAGGCTGTAAAAATAAATGCAAATTTATATAAAGGTGGTCTTTAGCTCAAATATTAGAAGGTGAGTAGCAAATTTAAAAGCTGACTGACCAAGGTTAACAACTTGTCCCACTGCCCACCTCCCTGCAGAGTCATTTTCTTGCTATGCTTCTGGTAATACTTTGTGCCATGCAAGGTAATTCTTCACGTACAAGTGAAGCAGTGAAATCCACATACACTGGACGTAAAACTCTCAGTTTTAAATAGATGTGTACAGATTTCAGAAGTAACAAAGTTGCAGCACTACAGGTTCTGCTATTTCCTTCTAGCTCCGGGATAACTTTTTGCATTAACTTGGAAGCATTTCTTCACTTTTTTTTTTTCAGTATGCCTGCTTAACCATCTGATAAACTTTCAAGAAATAAACAAAACACCAAAATGCAGAATAGTCAAGGTGCTGTAACAGTCTCATGTTCAGGCAGCTACGATTTCTTGATACTACAACCCAGCAAAGGTGGCATTGTTGTCCTTGCTTTAGTCCCATGGCACCGTGCAGCTGTACCCTATTCAGTAGGTTGCACTTGGGACGTCACAACTGAGATTAATCTCATCAGAGAAATAAATGACAAACATCAGTAAACAACAGAATTATGTCTCAGTATATCACACACTGCAGGTATGGTTACATCACATAAAACGATTAGCTATTGTTTTGTTTCATTTGAAGTTGATAATAAAAAAACCCCACCAACCCACAAGCCCTTACCTTGGAATACTTTAAGGTAAATGTTATTTTCTCGAGCTCGTAGAGCGTAGGTGGATTTGAGCTAATTGCAACAGCTATAACTGATGAGCTTACTGTCTGCCTCTGCTCTGAAGTATCTTTTGAGGAGTAGTTTTTAGGCGATGAAAGCAAAGAACCAATATTGCTGTACCGCAGAAAGACAACTGCAATGGTGCCTATCAATCAAACAGACCGTGTTTAGTAGTTTTTATGGAAGAACAAAAGTGAAGACATTAAGGAAACAATAAACAACAGACATTATTACAGGCTATGGCATAAAATATGCAAACCAGATGGAATCTTTGTGGAATACTTATAAAAATGTTTCAGAGACAATGAAATATAGTTTTATTTAAAACAAAGGAGCTGCGATTAGAAATAAAAATGTATGCTTACATTGGAAATTTTAATTACATATAGGCGTATCTGTTTTTCTCCTAGAGTAATATGGGTTGCTGCAGTTGGCTACACATGTGGTGTCAGGTCTCATAAACTAAACTGGCTCAGAGATGAAGTAAATACTGGGCCTTTCTGAAGGGACTGGCTTGCTTTGACTTCCAATGAAGGATGGAAAGGAAAAGAGAAAGTAAAAGGTATTTTAGGATGCAGCACTAATCTGAAAAAATGTCATGATTGTTCTTCCTGGTACCAAGATAAACCATACTTTTAGGTACTGATAGGTGGCAAGATCCAGATTAGCTGGAAGAATTAAGACTTAAAAGCTCTTTTCTGTTTTATTTGTTTAGATGGGTTAATTGCTGAGCTGTTTAAAGAAACGTATTTATTTTTTAGTGATAACAGTAGTTGTAAGCTATTTCTGCAGCACTCTGAGGTCCAAGGCAAGATCTGGGCCCTGCTGATTTTGGTACTGAAGAGTCCATGTTCTTGCTCCAGCCATCTACGCTCTAAATAGAAAAGATGCACCAGTTTCTGGGGGAGGAGTAAGAGGGATAGTTGAGGCCAGGTAGCAGGGCTTGGGAAACTGCACGTTTAGTTAATTACTGGTGTGTACAAGTCTATCCAAGGTGTTTATTAACCCATCCACTCTTTAACCTTTGTTTCTTACCATTAGAATGAGATTCCTCTCTCTTCTTTGGGGAGATCTTTATATAATCTCCTCCCATGTATACATGAGTGTGAATGTGTTTCATGTGGTGTGAATCAAAAGAAAACACCTTGAGTGCTGCAAAAGAAGAAAAAATACTGTACAAATCACAACTCCATTACAGCCTACCAGAGTTTACAGCTGGGTTAATAAATGTGCTATTGGGTTGTATAATTACGGTGAATTTTAAGAATATATCATTGTGTCAGATGTTTCAAGAAAAATGCTATTAATATAACATGTTTACTTAAACCTCCGTGTTTTGTTATTTTCATGCATACATTTAGCTCTCCTACTTTTTACACTTTCCATGAAAAATACAGTGTTTTATTTACCTTGCATTAAATTAGGTTCTGAAAAGTACAATGTAGGTTACTCTAGGAAGAGCTATTGCTTTATTAAAAATGCATTTCTGAAAGGGGCCACAAATCACAATTATAAACAGCAAACCATAAAATTCTCTACTGAATAGTAACATTTGATAAAAGCCAATTGTTGAAGGGTATTTATTTTATCGTTATCTATCCATGCTTCAAGTGCACATTGCACCACGAAACGATGACGCGTCTTGTCAAAAAGCAAACAAACAGGCACCACCCCTCAGGACAAAAACTACATTAGAGGACACTGAGCACTTTGCTTGGTTCATTATAGTGCTGAGTTTCAACCACTCAGGATGTGAACAAAAAAAAAAAAAAAGAAAAAGAAAAAGTCAATCAGGCCTTTTTTTTTTAAAGACAAAACAAAACAACAACAAACAAATCTAAAACTTGACTGCTGGAGGAATATCACTAAGCTAGACCATCTGCATTGCTTATAGCACAGCACACAAAAATAATATGAGCTATTCAATAGACCATCTGTCAGAAAATGTTTGTCAGGACGTAAGAAACAGTTTTCTGTGGCTGGAGTTTTGAAAAGCTTGCAGTTCAAGAGCTTTTAAGAGAAAAAGCAGTGGAGACAGGAGGGGAGATGTTGTAGGTCTTTTCAGATGTGTGGGGCATATGTGAGGCCCGTGGAAAATATATTAATTCTTAAAAAAAAATAACAAAAATATTTAATGTTTGGGGCCAATTTGAAAAAGAGCTCATACAGCTTCCCATTTTAGAACAAAAACAAGCTAAAAATTCATTGACCTTTCAACGTGGAAGTTCCTCCCCATTCTCTTTCTCAGCCTTTTTTCTTGCTTTGGTCTGACTGATGTCCAAGCTGCCACCAGAGGCTGCACTCAAATCCTCTCTTCTTGACCTTCATGGCCTCAGCTCTGTGGCCAAAACAGCCTCTGCTTTCAGCCAGGGTAGCAGGGGAATGGAGGCTTCACAGCCAGACTCTGGATCTGCTGCAGACCCAAGAGGTGCTCTGCATGAACATAAATCCACTTCTACAGGGTTCATGTCATAGAACAAATACCTTCTTATTTTTCCATTGATCTTGCTAATTTAGTTTCAGAAAAGTGAGGAAAGAACAGGTGGTTTGACCTGCCCTAGGACCAAAGGAGGAATCCTCCTCATCAAGTCATCTTAGAAACCAGCAAGCCAGTAAGAAGAACTGAAGGACTTCACTGAATCTAAACTAAGAATTTAGGTCACACACGGTTTGGCTTCGTGCAGAAAAATTAAAGATGAAAGACTGGCCACTGCCAAAGGAATCAGCGATGCTTTATTAGGATTTTCACAAGGGAGGGGTTTGCTCCCAGTGAAGGAACAGTAAAACTACCAGAGGAAAATCGTCAGTCGGCGTGAAGACACGAGCATGCAGGGAGAAGGTAGGAGGGCAAAAAACAAGTTCTCCTCTGAAATTCCTCTTAAAATGAGAAATTTCTCTGAAAATAAAGCCACTCCAGATTGGACTCACTAGATACAATCCTTATTCCAAGTCCATTTACAATACCTTCACTCAATTGAAAAGAGTAAAAAAAAATCTGCACAAAGCAAATCCAAATTTCATTCCACTGATGTTTTTTTATGCTTACGAGGTGTGTAGGGTAATTTCATGCACGTAAGATGAATCCAGACTCACTGTGACTATAAGGAGAGATTGAAAGAGAATCTGAAAGGACAATTTCCCACAGCCTCTGAAGTTTTTTCTGGGCTTAAATGTTCAATTATGGAAAATTATGAGACGTACACTGAAAGTCAGGTGTTAGTTACCAAACTCATACAAATTAACACCTGCGTGCTTTGCACAACACTATTTTTCATCTTCATAATCATGCTGAAAAACCCCTTAGTGGAATCCACATCTAAACTATACCTTCGATTCATTTTCTTTATCTTACCTATGTCACTTGCATCAGCATCTAGCTGTGTTGTCTTTTTGAAGCTCTGCGACACGAGAAGTGTTGCTTGTTCTGCAGTGTGCAGCAGCTTAGTCAGGCTCTGTCTTTGCTTATCTACAGGAAGAGCTTCCCAGACTGTAATTTTATCTTTTTGTAAAAAATTGTTCACAGTGTTAACCAAAACCTGCAAATACGAGAATATTTTTAAGGGGAAGAGTCATTTGTAAAATAAGAAAAAACAAACAACAAACCAAACAACTTTAAGGCTTGATCCACTCACATTAATGGTTGTATTGTGAAGTGCTTCGTTGTCAGAATCAGAGAAATGAGTGGTGGTCAACGATGAATAAGACAGTGCTTCAACATATGAAATCACATCTATGGGTAAAAGCGGTCCCAAAGTATTTTTATTAATTTCTTGCAGCATCTCCAGGGGTGTTTTTAAATGACTAATCTGAAAAATACAAGAACTTGCATCTTAATGGAACAAGTCAAGTCATATTTTTGCAAGTGAAGGTCAGGCCAATGCAAATGACTGGTTCCTGCGAATTCACATGCTGGCTTTTAAAATGCTGATGTGTAAAAAGAGGCTCTATTTAAAGCAACAAGTTGACCCATAAAGTAAAGGAGTTACACACATCTGGTATAAGTGTATTAGGCAACTATCTGTTAAAAAAAGTCATGCCCTATCATTATACTTCTTTGTGTGTGTGCTACTGCAGCTTAGTTTTATTTATTCTAACGGTCCATACCAAACTAATAAATCTTCTGGGGGGGAAAAAAAATTAAATAATTAAATGCCAGTGACTTGTTTACCCTGTCGACTCTCTTCTGTTAAATTTTAGCTGAAGAGGTGGGAGCTGATGGGCAGTATTTGTATGTTTTGTGGTTGCTTTCTTTCAAATGCAGATTATGAAGCAGGGGTTTAGTGAAACTGCACTGCTTAATTCACCTTCAGTGCTTCAGTTTATGAGCTGCTAAATGCACTTCCATTAAACAATTAAGTTTCAAAAGTAATAGGCTAGAGTGGGTGAGATGAAGATTAAGATTGCAAGTTTCACTCTCATGGCTGAATAAGAAAAGAATTTTTACTTCATGACACTGAAATCTAATGAGATTTGATCCACTAACACCTCCCGCCCCCCCCCCCCCCCCCCCTGCTTGTTTGGTCAATTTTTTTTTTTTGCTGTGTTTTTGTTTTTTTTGTTTTGTTGGGGGTGGGCGATTG